>JAQGCC010003972.1:0-14050 GCA_034698905.1 Xestoiulus laeticollis
CACACTAGGCTGGAAACGCGCGTTTGGCTAGCCTCAAACAGGGCATCGAATTTAATTTAAATTCTAGAATTATGCAATTTGCACATTAATATCTCGTGCAAAAATTCCTATTTAATTAAAAGCCTTGTTTGAGCTAGCTAGCCAAACGCGCGTTTTCAGCCTAGTGTAGCCTGAGGCTAAATACTTGTCAATGATGACGAAACATGTCGATTGAACACACATGACTTTATATTTAATCGCATTAAAAAAATTGTCATATCTAAAGCGTTGTAAAAGGTTGTTTTTTTAGGAAGAGAGGGTGAAGACTTTTTGTTCACCCGGTATAGCATATACATGTATATCAAAACATCTATGGGTCTCTAATAGGTCATAATAGAACGTCGAAAATGTAGTCACAACAAAAATTGGACACATGTGGAGACGTATCCAATGTCTATGCATTTCAGGATAGTTTGGGCTATTTCAATTAGGATAATTTTTTTTTTTTAAATGACGAAGGCTTTCAAACAATGGAGTCCATGGTTCATCTGGTCCATTACGAGGCTACCCCCCGGACAGAAGGACGTCGTGCATGATGTATAAAACAGGAAAATTCGATTAAATCAATATTAAATAAAGCAATAATAACGAATTTTGGAAGAGCAGTCCTCCCAATGAAGGGTTACGCTTAATTGACATTGTAAAACGAAAGTTTTGGATTGTAAATTGCATATTGGATGCTTAAAAGTAGAGATACATGCAGTCTTAATAGAGGACAAAAGTTGAGAATTGTTTTATGACTGCAATATACAGTGTATGAATGTTGTATATACCGTATACAAGTACATATGTTTTATACAGGCTTGATAAAATATGTTCTTTTGAAGGGTTAATTTCCAAACAAGGGTACCAATGAAAAAGGGTACCAATGAATATACCTTATTATGAACCGTACAGTGTATTTGACTGGAAACAATTATGTCAATATAAGACAGTTGGGGTGCTCATCCAACACTATTCCTCGACTATATTTCAAGTCTGTCCAATTTCCCTGACAAGCTTTTTTTCCAGTTTTATGGAAACCCTGATTTCGGACGTAATATCCAGCGCCTCTTGATGGCTTAGAAAACACACAAAGATGATGTTAAAATCATGCAGCCCCTCTCTTTTGCATGAAGCCTATCAGTTGGAGAAGAATGATTCCCGCTTCAGACAAAATAAAGCATCATTTCCATGAGGGTCACGGGATAATCGAGATGTTGGAAAACGTTTGAAAAATGCGTCACGCAGAGTTCTGGGGGTGGGATGACGTCAGGTGCGTGCCGTTGAAGGTGCGCTAAGCCACGGGATGGCGAGTGGGGGTAATTGAGGAATCCCGTTTTATTGCCGGAATCCCATCGTGTGCAAAATAAAAAGGTGATTATATTGATGGCGGTGTTCGACTATGCAAATGGCGGGGGGGGGGGGGTCGTCCATTGTTCCCTATTATCCCCCTTATGCTAAGGCATGAGCTGGCACAGATTTGGTCAATGGACCGTGTACTGGGGAATGAAGGTGGGGAGGGGGTGCCACACAAGAGGGAGGGCGACTCATCAGAAGTGTGATTAATCGAACACGATGGGGACGAAGGCACGCCATGAAACTCGTGTCTACCTGCATTGTTACGTGGCTTAGGCACCAGGGGGATGACGTGGTCGCCAAAATTTACGTTGTAATTAATGTTATGGAGGATGATTCAAGCGTTGGAATTATACGGGAGGGGATATAAAGACGACGCGAGGTAGAGGCATCCCGAAATCCCCGTCTGAAGGCATGTCCCAGGACGGAATTAAAAAATAGGGAGGGGAGTTGGACTCCATGGACAGCGCCCAGCAACGGGGGATGTGGGTCTGCTAAATGTACTGATTCATCAGGCGTAATTATACGGATAGTGTTTTGGGATTGTTCTCGACTAAACATTCTGCATATATGGCCTCGGCCTCCGTATCTGGAAAAATCTATATATGTGAAAGTTGGGTTATTTCATATGTTTCTAATCACATCTACATTTATGTATATATACGCTAGCTCGACCGTATAAGTTAATTCATGCTTTTCCAAGTATGGAGGGCAAAACCAACACGCAAATTATTTAAAATGATGTTGGTGCACAATCTCTAAAAGGCTAAATATTCGGAATTTACTCGTGTAAGGTGCCGTCTTTTTTGCGCAAATGAGTGGGGCTATTACATGAAATAGCATATGTTAACACTACACAGAAATCTACATTTTTATTATTTGGTACCACAATTGATACCACTATAAACGAATATTATTGTATTGCTTGTATTCATGACCTCATAAGCACATGCAGCTAACCGTACCAGCAATGTTCGCAATTTGGAAATTTCGTAAAATGAGAATATATAAAAAATCAATTTATAAGTTATAGTATGCAACTTAGTGTTCAGGACATATGATGGGAACATCAAATTGCGATAATAGCAAAGCATGAATGAGCATTTCAGGAACAGGACCGAAGGGTGGGTTATTAAAGCAGCGGACTTCCATTGTATCGCCCCTCCCACTTATTATTCCCAAAATTGAATTTGACTATGAAAATGGACCATAGTGTTATTACTCATCGTAGTTCATTGTTTGAAAACGCACCAATTTTTTCTCTTTTGCAAATGGACCATATTCTACGAAGGGTGCGCGCGTAACCCGAGCCTCCCAAGATGGCCGCCATCGGTTACTTAATTGTCCCCAAATTAAATTAACTGTTGGCCATTTTCCCTTCCCCCACCTTCAAAAAGATAAATGAAAAGTTGGCTTATTTTTTTCTTGAGCGATCAAATGGTCACAACTGGCCCAAAAAGCATGCAGCGAGTGGACAACGTACGTAGATAATGGGCGAATATAAAGGAATGGTCAATGGGCCAGAGAGGGGGATAATGGCGGGAGGGGAACAACCGTGACGTACACAATGACCACCGCGTTATTTTTCGAGCACCTTCGTTCGTGTAGCCATAAAAAAGTGGAAATTATGGGCCGAGCAACAAGGAAATGTACTTTGGGTAATTGCTACCCTACCGAGTGGCGTTTTTCATGGTTCTATATAGTGCAGGATATAGGGAATGACGTTGCATATATGGTAGGTCGGAATTACTTTTCAGATAGAAATCTTGGCTTCATATACGCTATTTCCACGACAAAATCAGCAAAACAGAACGATGGGGAGGATAAGGCATTAAAAGCCGTTTCTTAACCCCCTCTCCCTTCCAAAATAGTCCATATTGGTCAAAGATTACTCATGACCATATGTGGGATTAAGCAGCACTCTTAACCCGCATCACCCCCTATATAATTAAAATTCCCTTATACTGTAGGGTGGATTTAAAAAAAAGCTTCTTCGAAATGGCCAACACTGTATTTTAAGTAAATCATATATTACAGATTATTTTGAGAATTTTACCCTGTTGAATTTAGCATTTTTATGCTGACTGTAGGCCTATATGTTACCAAAATGAACTGAAGATAAATCAATAAGAATGGTATATATTCTAGGTTTAATGCTGTAAAAATATTAATAGTCATCCATCATTAGGCTAAGATGTATTTTTTTATACATTGTAATTTGACAAATGCATTAAACTTCGAAGTTTATTTTTAAGTAAACAGCAATATGCAGAATGGCAATAAAACAATTAAGTTACAAACTCTTATTCCTAGATTAAGTTGTCTAGTCGATTATAGACGGTAAAATATTTCGTTAAGATAGGAGTCCCCAGATGAGCTCCGATTAACCGGATAACGATATATTGCAGCCATAAGGGAGTTCAGATTGTGAAATAAAAACATCGGCATTTTTATCTGCACCATCAGCAATTATGATGAATGCCTTTTCAATTTCAAGATTAACGAAGGGTGGTGCACTCCCTAAAACTGCAGTTAAATACTGCCCCCAAAAAACCTATACTGATTAATGGTGATGACTTTAGCACCAATAAAGAATTGCTTACGCCGAAATAAATCGTCAGGAAATAATAATAAATGATGGGATTCATGCAGTCGAATATCAATGCTAACCTAGGTATACGTAGGCTAGCATGTTGTTTTCAATATTGGGGGTATACAATTTTGTAAGGAACTCGTACCAAAATGGATTAAAGGACACTTAGGCCCTTGACACTAGTGGAAATGGGGAAAAACAACATTCAGGCCCTCAGCAATTGTGTAAATGGGTCAAAGGTAAAAATATGTCAAATGATAAAGGGGCTATGGGGGTGATAACTACTGTATAATAAATATATCTATACATGTATAAAAACAAATTCAATACCACGGTGTTGAATTTCCCAAAAATAAATTTTTCCTGGATTCTTCCTGAATATTTCTAGTCTAACCAATTGCCCTGATAATTCTAGGTTAATTTCCCCGACAATTCCAGGTATTACAGATCTTTGAAAAACGCACGGTATTAGAAAAGATTTCGAAACTGTGCAGAAAAGCATTGTGTTTGAAATGCAATGACACAGTGTTCAACATGGAGCTCACGTGAACGTTGCTAATGTTCTTCCGGACGGAAGAGTTTGTGGGTCAAAGGTCATTCAATTAGGTTTATATTGCAGAGGATTCTGGAATATATGGGACGCAACATGGAGAGGAGGAGAAATAAATTGCACAACAATAGCTGGCAAATTTTCAATGGCTTCATCGTGCCAAAATGAAAATATTCATTCGGAAGATATGTACTAGAGCTATTGTTAGGCTAGTATATACAAACGCGACGATCACAATAAAAAATCAATCTTTGATACACCCCCGGTATGCGAGAAGTACAATGCCTCCGAAAGGAAGGAATTTAACATTAGAATTTAATAATGAAGGCGCTTTCAAAATATCACTAACACTTTGGAAAGTAGTCCAAATAAAGATATTCTTCAGGGTTGTAAATAAGATTATGCATATATTGTCAGTCTGTTCTAAGAACGTCATATAGCGTTTGCAATGACCATGCATAAAGACTGCATATTGTGCAATGTTAATTTTTTTTTAAAATAGTGCAAAAAATTGTATAATTTTTTGCCATGCAAACTTGGAAAAATATCAAATAAGCATGACACTTCCACCAGAACTTAAAATAAACCTTATTGAGGCAACCGGAAGCGTGTGCATCCATTAGCTCTCAATGGCATGGCTATTGCATCCGGATCTATTTCAAATCCCGAACCAGTTGAGGATTTTTCCCTATTTCAAAGTGGATAAAATCCATCGATAAAATGTGGCATACTGATAGTCATCGTTGCATTACGTTTTCGATAAAAAATCCATATGCACATGTCTGCCTCGAAATGGTTTTATGATTTTATACGTTGTACCACCTATACTATGAATAAATGAAGTAACCAGCAGCGCCATCCGTCGCGAGAGATGTAGTAAAACAGTGCTAACTTAAATATATGTGAATTACATCAAGTAGTAACATATCACCTGAATTGTAATGGAAATTTAAACTAAAAACAGCAGGGCGTATGCCTACTGTATTTTGCATTTGTCACTACCCCTTGAAGGCATGCAATCCATGCCAGCATAAGTGCATACTGTAAAAACTCGATTAACCCCCGGCCTCGAATAAACCCCGGGTTCTTCAGTAGCGTAATTGTTAATGAATCCCCTTCTCTACTTTTAAATAAACCCCCGGGGGTTTATTCGAGTATTTACGGTATCACAGTTCTCACAGCCATCAGTCATCATTCTCATAGGTTTTCTCTATGAGACCGCTTAAAAATTTTGCACTTTGGATATTAACAATAGAGGGATTGTGCAGATTTCCTTTAATTTTGACGACATTGGCAGCACTGGAAACTTGCCCAATCCCTCTAATATCTTAAATGGTAAAAACAAATGGAGATGTTGTGAGAAGGCATTTATAACGACCGCAGATGGCGCTGCGAGCTATGGGAACACAACGCTACATGCATGGGTTAAGTGTTGGTGTATTATAGCGTCTGCACGGGGTAATTAAAAAGTAATTAATGCGCGGCGGCCGATCATTAAACGCGAATTTGAGCATCCAATTAATTAGGAGAGAGCATCGTAGTGTTTGGTTTTTTTTTTCCGAACTCAAACTGGCGTCGAAAGTGAACAAGGTTAACGACGCACTTACTTGTTGCCTCACTCGTTTTCCCATTGGCTCCTCATTAATCATTAGCTGAAGAGCTGCGAGCTGTTCCCGCGCACCCAACACACATTAATTCTTATTTAAACTTTCAAAAATAAAATAAAAAAAAACGATGGAAAATTTACGGTCGAGCTATCGTCTACAAATGGCGGATTGGAACATTTTTATTTTTGCAAATTAACGGCTATGAGATGGGGTACAAAATGAAATTAGGGTGCCACCAAGATAGTAAGGATGTGGGTTAACTGTTGGCTTTCATGGATTTTTGTGACATCTATTGAATAGGCCTACTAGAAATACAATATTTCTCAAATGCTGGAAAAAGTCTACACACGCCACAATTTTTTGTAGTATTTTAAATATCCCTTTAATAAGCGTTAGACGGTTTTAAGACACACTTATTGATGCGCATGCGTAATAGAGTGTGTTTATCGTTCTCGTTAAGGTAAGTCATTAACGCACACCTTCACAATCTTCCTAGTTATATCGAGAGATGACAGGAAACATCTATGGGCCGTGTATTATGAACAAAAAGAAACATCAGATGGGTTAATCTAAGCAAGCTTTCTTCCATAGCATGCTTGATTGCAGTGTTTGCCCCCTTTTTTGGCCCACATTCAGCCAATTTATATTTTTGTCGGGGCATACACTTGTATTTGTAAAACAAAATAAAACATCACATAGTGATTTTGTAAAGGAAAATTTGCTTTTTTTTTTAATTTACTGCACATCATTTGTTGTGTATACTGTGAATTACATTCTGCTTGGTTAAATAGTCACGTCTTATGACCCTCTACAACATTCCCATTTAAACTGGTAGTGCAGGAAACACGGTGTAAAGTTACTACCGCGATGACCTTGAACGGTTGTTCCAAGGGCAACTATGATCACATGTGCAGAATGTCATTTCGATTCATAAATCCCTTCGTATGGGCAAATACTAAATGTATTTTCACGTATTTTTCAAAACTACATGTACCGAATTCCTGGGTTATATGACCCATGTGTATAGGCCTACATGTAGATGTCTAACAATAGACAATTTACATGTACATGAACATGTATGGCCATCCAAATACTCAATATAGTTTATACTAGCTGGGCAATGCAGCATCCATTCAGGGGTTAAACATGGCCAATAGAAATAAATACATAGCGTTGCCATCAGGGTTTGGCAGTCAAAATTCGAAATTCAATTAGGTGGCATCAACGCAAAAATTCAACCCTCAATGCTGGACAGCGGTCAGCTTGTCAATTTGGAATGGCGCCTGGGAGAAAAGGTTTATCCCTATTCAAATCGCGTTCTGTATGTTTACGTTTTGAATAAATATCCTCCGGTTCGAATGTCCATTGTCCATCAACTTTACTTTTCAATTGACTTCATCCCCTAAAGAGCAAAACCTCATTTTTTTTCGAACTGGTCAATTCCCATACGTTATTAGTGAGTTCTGTCAACAGAATCTTCGACGAGATGAGGTCAAAACCTGACTCTGGTATATCAGCGTAGAGTTACCGTGCACGGGGGTTCCCCTGAGGGTATTCGGACATCCCGGGGAAATTTGATTTGCAAAAAATATTAAACCCCATTCCCCTTCTCATCCATCTCTCCCACCGATGACCGCTGTCCGCAGCGTTTCAGTTCCCTTAACGTCACATATGCTGGACTGTCCTGCATAAATCCAGTCCCATTTAAACCCCCTCCTTCTCAAATCCTCGTTTCGGGACTAGGGTTAGCTGACTCACCGGCATGCAGGGAATAGACACCTCGACCTGGCTAATGCGTCACTATACGTTAGTCCTCAAAAAGGGGGACCATGAGAAACCTTGAAAGGACTTTCAACATATAGTATTCTAATATTGGAACGAAGTGATATGGGTAAAAACACATTCAAACGAGTGTTCTAAAAAACCAAACTGGAACAATGGATGAAAAGTTTTTTTTTTAAAAATCCCAGGCCCTAGCTATACTCCCGGGTCATCCTGTGTCGCCTGGGGGCTTTAATTACCAAAAATTCGATTATAATTCGTCGTCTATGAGGTTGTAATTCAATTTAAACATTAGGGCTTATCATCGGCAATAAATTGTAATGCATAAAATAAAAAAAATACCACGTCCTGCTTCCAACGTATATATTGCGGAAGAACAAGGGTCCCACTATGATCCCCCCGGGCGGGGGGTAGGAGTAGGGGGTGTTATATTCCGTATGCAGATAATGCGGATTATGGGCAATGACTAATATCACTAATAACGCATCGACGAAGTGCCAAGGGGGTAAACCTCATCATATCCACCCTGGCCCTACCTGGGGGTAAATACGGAAAGATGAAAAGGGTCCTTATGCAAATGACGTCATTCCCCACTATGAACAGGCGAGTGCAGGGGTCATTTGCATGGCGTTGATAGTCAAATAAGGTTGTTGTGACACGCATCAACTTTTATCGTCCACCAGGAACCGCATTGATCGCCTAGGACGCTTCTGTTACCATAGCTAAACCATACTTGAAATGAGCGTGTGCATGGAATATACGAACCTTCCACTATTCTCCATCGTTTGACTTTGACATTTGTACGACCGTTTGACCCCAGAGATTTGCTGAGGATTTCTTCCAATTAACTGTTTCGGATAGTCGCTCCGACTCTTGTTTCTTGACAACTGGATGGTCAACTTGTCCTGCACCCCTGATACAATTTCATTCATTGAATGACTCCTTTGTTTCCTGATTCTTTTTCCGTAATCTTTTACTCCGGGTTCCTTGATCTTTTTTCTCCGACCTATCCATGATTCTTTGTTACTTCATCTTTGGGCCTTTTTGGTTCTTTATTTCTAGTTTATCACTATATAATTATACTTATAACTTTAAACTCCGGTTCCTTTTTCCTGGATTCCTAGTTCCATTGCTACTTTATCACTGCTTATTCCAGCTCCTTTAATATACAGCTGTACATATACATGTATATTAAAGGAGGAATATATACTGTACCCTATTTTTCTGGCTTATACCTTGTTCCTTAAGCTTTACTCCGGATTCCATTTTGCTGACTCACCCCCAGATTACACTCCCAAAAGTTTCCTCGTCAGTTAATAATTTGTGCACTGCCCCAACCACATTCCTTGCATTCATCTAGACATGCATAGAGACACTTAACTTTGTTCCCGCACAATTATGAGCATTAACATATTTTTTTAAAACTAAGCACAGATTCTCCTCCAAACAGTTATTCCTTCCAAACTTGGGACTTTTACCCCTTTCCCAGCTAGTGTACAGTGAGGGGGAGGGGATAGACAAGATGGGGGCTAAGTCCCACTGTGACAGAGGAGGTAATTACACGTGAGTGCACCACACCGGAAGATGACGCCATCACTATGCGCCGGAAGGAAGTGGGGCAATCACGGGATGACGGCCTCGTGGAAGGGGGTGACGTAGGCGTGAAATTGGCCTCCGTTGAATGGCACCTGGGTCCAGAAACAGCGGGATGAAAGGCAAAACAGGGATAAAACACGAGGGAGGAGGTGGGGAGAAACATCCTTAAATGCTTATAAATGGCTCCCGAAAATTCCAATAGCCCCCTCTCCTCTCGGTGCACCTAAGCATCTGATGACTGATTAAATCTAAACGGACATTTATTGATGATGGGATGCGAGAGGGGAGGGGGGGGGGGAGTTAAAATACGTGTGAGTCACCACTGTATATGTACGGTAATAGCCTTAACCGTGCACGGGAGTGAGGTCAGCAGTGTACCCCCATGGCCTACTTGCTCCAAACTCCGTTCCCGGGTGAAAAAATGGTACATGTTCATAGCAATTGTGCCCTATTCCAAATGTGCCTGGAAATAATTAATGTATATGTAGGTCCCTATATATATATATATAGAGCGCACGATAATATTTTGATACATACTGTATATTCACCATGTTGGTCAATGCAAGTTTGTATGACCAGGTAATGGTTTATAAATTAAAACATAGCAATGGGAAGGGCTTCAGGTAGGGATATAACAAAAGTTGGGGCACGTGCATTATATATACGCATGTCCAAAGATATAATGTATATGATGTATATACTCGGGCGTCCTGCATTTACATGTATATAGACATAAATAATTATGTCTATATAAAACCCGTTAAAAGTGACCACCAAACAATTTTGCAATGTTGGTCACAGCTAGTATACAGGTGATCACCATACAGAGTACGATATATATGTAAGTTCAAATTTATCATTTCTAGTAAACTACTCTGGAAATTTTCAATTAAACTATTGGCAGTTTTGCAAGTATTTTTCAATGGAACAAATGCTAAAAAGCAAAAGATGGCTCACACCATTTTACACAATAGACATGTGGTTACTATACAGAAAATTTTTATAATGGAAATAAATTGTTCTAAAACCATTTTCGCCATAAGGATGTGGTCATCATACAGAGATACACCAGTCACTTTCCTATGTTTCGCTGTAGATGCACCATTTCTGATATGTCGATCATTTCCCATATTATTATAAAAAAATGCACATGTATGGGTCCATTTATACATTATGTGCTATACACAAATACATTTTTCCCACTCGGTGCATTGCTTACGATGCCTCACAGGCCCCCAACTAAGGTATACATGACGAAAAGTTTTCAACAGTGTTCCTATTGGTTTATACAAGAACCGACCAACTCCTTGTCAAAATCAGCGTCTTGATCCTCTTAGTGTATTCCAGAGAAGATCCGAGAGAACCCGTTTAAGCTCCTTGAGCAATTCTTGAGACGATCTTCGTTTTCTTTTATCGTCTTCAGTGGGTCGGGATGTGGGGGATAAGCAAAGGTTGAGGAGGGGATTTGAGGATACAATAGGAAAGGTATAGGTGCGAAGGGTATAAAGGTTCTTGCAAGAGGCAAATTCAGTAAAAAAGGGTAAGAAAAAACTGAAGAAGACAAAAGTCTCCCCTTGTGTTGACTCACCAGTGCATGAGCTAGGGCGCTTATATACAAAAGCCCAAATCCTTTCATCAAATGCGCGTTCACGTTGACCGACAAAAGACGTTCGGAAATGCAACTTTGCAAGAAAATAAACGAGGGGATTAAGAAAGAAAAGAGAAATGGGAAACACTTTTAATCGGGGATTAAAACTAGCTGCATTGACGCTCATAATTGCTAACGTATATTAAGGACATACAAAAATCAGCTTAGTAGAAACAGTTCTATAGGTGCTAACAAATTGGACATGCCGCTTCTTGGAAGTTGGAAACTGCTTGGGAAATGGTCGAGGTTTCCACAGAAATTAAATAACTTTCTCCCAGCATAACATTTACTAATTACGTACAGTTTACTCTATTATATTAAAAAACAAAAATCTGGAAACAATTATTAAACATGTTTGAGTGATTGATATTTCGACATATAGGTCTTGCAGAAATGTGCATAACACATTTGTGTTTATAGGCTTAGTGAGCCATGTTGGAAATGTTTTTATGAATTACGGCCATATTGGAAATGTTTAAGGTATTGTGGCCATATTGGAAATGCTTCATTCTTAAGGGAATGTTGGAAATGTTCTTAGGAAGTGCGGCCATATTGAAAATGATTTTTACGTATTTTGACAATATTGGAAATGCTTTAAGGCATTCCGCTCATAAAGGAAATGTTTAATTAATTCTTGCGGGGATGTTGTTAATGTTTTAAACTTTTGGGCCATGCTAAAAATTGTTCGGCGTTGAAGGCCATATTGGTATACCGTTTAATTTCTTGTTACCATATTGTAAATATTTTAGGTCTTGTATGTCATACAGGAAATGTTTTAGGAACTGATTTAGTATACATGTCAATTGTGTGAAACTTACTCAAAGGGGTAAACATGAAGCCATTAAGGAAGCCACAACCATGATGCCCTATGGAATGTAACGGGATATGGGCGAATTTGGCTCGCGGGCCGTAGTTTGCCGATCCCTGATGAAAGCAATGTTATTCCTGATGATGGCACTAGCGTTTCTAAACATAGATTGTATTCGTTAAACATGGCCTGGAGAGTTGATTTTTGGGTTTCTCTACAAATCTTTCAGAAGCGCCCACGTCCAGCCAATGGTCAATCCTCCTTGATCCGTTTAGGATTTTCAAAATTAAGTTAAACAGAATCTCGCCCTGGAGGAACAGCCGAAATTACGGCTTTCAAAACAAGGATATCGCCGTACCAAAATGAACAAATTGGAAAACCGTGAGGGGGTAAGATTGGAAAGGGGTGTTAAGGGGAGGGGGTATAGGCAGTGATATATTCACTATAGAAAATCATATCTAAAATCCCCCTGGAGCCAATATTAATACGGGTTTGGATTGCCAGCAAAACGTATTTAGACACAAATAAATGAATGCGGTAAAGGGGTTGAAGAAGGGGTGAAGATGCGCGCGTTTAGAGGCCCTTATCACCTCACCCCGTGGGTCATTCCAAATGCAGAAACCATCGAAATACGAACCGATAAGGAAAAATATATACTAATGAAACGCTGCAAAAAAAAAAATGAAGTCGGAAGCAATGCCATCATGAACGAGAAATGGTCATGTGACGTCACCACATCACATTTCCGACTCAGTCGATCTTGATTTAACACTCATTTTAGTGAACCCTGCAAAGTCATATATCATATGTCTTCCTCGTGTTTGCACAAAATGGTATACCTACATGTAATTACGTTATATCATTTCAAGAATGATTTGCATTAACTAAACATTTCAGGACTCGTTTCTAAATTAAATTCTATAAATTCAAGTGGAATTCTAAATTTCGAGAATGGAATTAAGCTAAAATGAAAAATATATATATATATATATTGATGAATTAATTAAAATATATTGATAAATCCATTAATGAATTAATGGAACGCGCATACATGTATAAGAATTATGGGGTATTAAGTGCAATCGTGCCCAAAACCATATCTTTGAAACGGTGGTAAGTTTGATCATGCAAAGAAAAGGTAAATTAGAAAATCAATCAAAAAATCTCTAATAATATGAATACGGGTCCTTTAACGTCAGGAGAAATGCCCTTTTCAGATCACTCATATACAACATAGAATGTAAGACCTTTAGTGACGTATTAAATGAATGATTATCAGGGATTAAAAGTCTATTGTTTGGCATTTAGCAAACATTTGAAAAAAAGCAGCCCCTGGTCGTAGGCTGCTTTGCAAGACAGCACTGTTCGCAATGATTGCCCGTCTCAAGGGGCAAAGCATTAAACAAGCGTGATTAAACGCTCATCAAGACGTTGCGCGTTCGCGTCTTTAATTAGCAATCAACGTCTTTAATTAGAAAATCATCAAACAGGAAACTCTTCGCTTATGGGGAATGAAAAAAATAAGCTCGTCGCGAACAGACTTACCGAATAAAGCTTCGATCACCCTAAGTCGAGTCGCACTTCTTTTACTCAACTTGCCTATCTTAAGTAATTTCCGTGATATTGTATACATCTTTTAACGATTAGGTAGAGCAGTGCCACCTGGAAACTGATGCGACGTAATTACAGCTGGCGGCGCTGCGCCTAATAACTGCTTGTCACATCGTTGTCGAGAGTCATTTCAAAGGCAGCCACTCGTGCGTTAACGTCGCTTCGTGTTTGCTTGTAGCCAACCAACCTTGGAAGGGTCAAAGGGCAGCGAGGTGTGCAGCGCTTCTCGACACTGTTTTCTTATCATTTGAACCGATTAAGCTTGCTCTTTTATATCCAATTTTAGAAACGATAAGGTATATACTGCTCGTGCTTTCTAATTGAATGGAGATGGTGATTTCCTCATCAACATTTAAGCCCATACCCCCTGATAGCCTATGTGTCTTTCTTCTAGAAGTCTAAAGGTGCGTTTACACTGCACGAAAATGTAAAACAAAAATTGTTTTACAAGACGATCTCAAGCTGGGTTTTTCACCAC
>JAQGCC010003973.1:0-14049 GCA_034698905.1 Xestoiulus laeticollis
TATTTTTAAGTCCTTAACGAACGTTTTACCTGAAAGAACAAATTCCACAACAAAAACACCGTCTGCGCATGACGGAAAGGGATCTTTTTTGTAGGGGGATGCTTTATGTCGTTACACAACCCTCTTATGTTTTCTGCCTGAATTCGTTTTTAATTATGAGAACGATCGAAGTTATAAGCATTTAATATATAAAGGTATATCTTATTTCCAGACGTGGCTTTAGGATATAAAGAAATGCATTTTAATTACATTTATCAAATTAAATTGTTTTTGGAAATATAGATGGTATATTACAAAGATCTAGCTATTTTCAATGTGCAATTGTGGATTGTGGGGATTGTGCATTTGACCGTTTGACGTCACAAACGAGCACTACCTATTCTACGTAGTCCAGACTAGTCCATTTCTGTTTCCAACTTGCCACCCCTCCTTTATTGTGATGTTGGCATCATTGCCACAGTCGCGTATTTCTCCGAAGCAAGACGACAAGACGTCACTGAAAGTAGTTCTTACATTCTAAATCTACAGCGGCTTTTCATCATATCTTTAAATTTTAATCATTATAATACCTTCGAGTTTTTAAAGTACCTTTATACGTTGTATTAAATGCAAATTGTATAGGGTAAAAATTATTTAAGTTCTTATGAAAGTACGGAAGGCAGTGTGAAGTTTCGCTTTGATATCATTCCGCCAAATCGTTGTTGAAACGTTCTTCAACGTTGAAGATGGCGGCGACGAAGGATGTGACAACGGTTACAAATAATGTAAATTCGACGGTTAATAATAATCAAATTCAATATGGAAAGGTAATTCTATCATTAGAGAATTGCCTACTACCTCCGGAGAAGTTGGAAAACCCTCCATCGCTTCAGGATGGACTGGATAAAGACGCTGAACTGGATCTTCGGATCCTGGGTTGCGAAATGATTCAAACTGCTGGGATTCTCTTGCGACTGCCACAGGTTAGGCCTATTTTACTTTGTTAGTTCTTTTTTAAATATTCTTTATAGTAAACTATGATGAAAGACACGCTATTATGAATTTCCTAGATTTGTGTTAAATCACGAGTTTTGATCATCCGAATGTGCTTATTGAACGATTTAGCTATGCTGCTCATAGAGTTTTGATAAAATGGATGGCAGCTGCTTTAGGCCTAATTGTTCTAATATCGATTTTGATATTGGTTCCATAGTTCACTGAATGATCTTTCAAATAATGTGTTATAAAACCGTGCCAATTTAATTACAATCTATAAATAGTATATCAGTGACTAGTGCAATTTCTGATAAAATTCTCTCTGTGAAGGCCAATAACGTGTATCGTATGAATTACATGTAAAGTGTAGGCTTACTACTTTTATAATGGCTAGTTATTAACTATTGACAAAAATGTGCAAATTAAAGACCAAATCTGCGTTTTTCTCTCCGAAAACACTAACATTTGTTTGATTACATAAAAGAATTCTTGGTATTAGCCTATCCATGGCTACCATGGTTTTCATTGCATGGTCATTAGCTTCTTTATATTTCACTTAAATTATTTTAATATCGTTAATTAGAACATTCTGTGCAGATAGAATGCAGATTCCTCTTATTTTTAACATGCAATTTAACCCCAAAAAACCTCTGGCATTTGTGAAGTTATGTTGACATCTATATTACCTTTAATGACAATTCTTTTGATTGTTTATGTTTTAAGCTTTATTCACACAAATAAATAAACGAAAAAATATTCTTTTTGCAGGTTGCAATGGCCACCGGACAGGTTCTCTTTCATCGGTTTTTCTACTCAAAATCATTTGTGAAATATAACTATGAAGTAAGTATATTTTTGTTTTCATGATTTTCGTATGTGCATACGATGTAGTCCTTCTGGCAAATGACAGCGTGATTTTATGCCATACTTAATTATTCACTTAATTGCCATTAACATGGTAACACCACGTGGTTAAACCAGGGAAGTGGTAATTAAAGGAAAAAGCCAGTGTCTGTTTCTCAATATCTCAAAGTGCAATACATACGCCTGCAATAAGTATTTCAATTTCAATTGTAGGTAGTTGCAATGGGTTGTGTATGTTTGGCATCCAAAATTGAAGAAGCCCCAAGGCGAATCAGAGATGTCATCAACGTGTTTAACCATATTAAACAAGTTCGAAACAATAGGTCAGTATACTCATTAGTAATAAGATAGTTTAACCTGAAAATTTGCTTTAGGAGTTCCAATTTGTATTGGAGAGCTCCAAATGTACTTTAAAAACAGATTTTCGCAGCATAATCTAAAACATGTAGATGCACCATTGAAGAGCTTATTAAAGGGTTAGCTTTTTATGCATAAATCTTTGCAGCTATCCAAATCTAATTTATTCCAAAAAATATATATATCAGTACATTTTCCGTGTTATAGAAATTATGGTCACATTCAGGTGATTTGTGAATCTTTAGCGATTTAAATACCTTAGAAATTATTTTAACACACCTTGCTGTTATTTTAATTTTCCTTGCCAATGATTCAGTCTTGACCTGATCGTGACTGATTAGCATTTAAGACTGCTTATTTCACAATTTATGTTTTTATGGCTTACTTGAAATTCATTTGTTCGCTTTTGTGTCTGAGCTTATGGAACAGTGATAAACCACCAATTTTTTTTATTTCCGCGTGACTTGTAGCCTGACCACAAGTTGAGAAGATGTTTTGGCCACCTGACATGCCAGCGTTCAAATGCTAGGGCAGGTCGGGTGCCACGTTGAACGTACTTTCAACAATGGTTTGTATTCACTCTGGGTAATTCCTCCATCGGTCATCCTACCCTTTTTAGCATTCTGATTGATGGTAACGTAACAACTTATAGAAGGTCAAATTTGCTTCTTTGTTGGTTGGTATTTAGATGCACTTTGCTTAATTGTTTACAACGAAAGTTTTTACTTGTTATCAACTCCCTTAGCTTGTTTATAACTTTTGACATTCTTTCAAAACCAGAATAGGAAATTCGCTTTTAGCAACATGATGGATGTTTCAGCAGATAATCCAAGAGTTTGTAATGTAATATAATTGTCTGCTGATATAGTGTTTTGCGATGGAACCAGACAAATACTTTCATATCAAATTGTCTCTATCATTACTTGTTGCAACTATGAATCTGTTGAGTGAAAACATCATGCATGTGCTATTTTTTTTCTCCCTAGGTCATAGTGCCTTTAAAAATATTTCAGTAAATAACTACCATTTGATGATAACGTTCAGATTATATTTAACTTTAGGGAGGCAGAATAAGTAAATGAGCTTAATTTTTTTTTTATTTGCATTTTGTTCTGAGGATAAATCGATATAAATGAAACTCAGTTTTTGTGAATCAAAATTCAAGTTGGTGACGTCGTCGCTGTTCCATTAACTCGGTGGCACTTGCAATTTGCTGTTTGTCATGGTTGCTGCAAAATGTTGGTGATTGTTTTAGGACTATTCAACCAGTTGTACTAGACCAGAACTACATAAATCTGAAGAATCAGGTGATCAAGGCTGAAAGAAGAGTGCTTAAGGAACTTGGATTTTGTGTTCATGTCAAACACCCTCATAAGGTAGGCATTAAGTTTTTGAAAAATTGTTTTTGAAAAAGGTTAATGTGTTATGCATCTGTCTAATAGGTTTTTTTGCAATCACTTTAGATAATTGTGATGTATCTTAAAGTATTGGAGATAAAGAACAACCAAGAATTTACTCAACTTTCGTGGTAAGTTGGTCTTTTGTTGTTCGATGTTCTCTAGCATGCTGTTGAACCAAACATTAATCCATAGCATTATTTTCTTGAGGTGTAACTACTAAAGTGTGTAGTTGTTTTTAAAAGCAATTTTAGTAGTTATTATCTCCCTGTGATTGGTGAGTGCAATAATGGGAGAGGAGTGTGGGTTTCAGTGGGCCAGATTGCAAGGTTATTTTTTTTAATGAATTTCAGGAAATACGAGCATTAGCCAGGGTGTCAGTCGTTCGTTTAATCGACTTTTTCTTTCTTGGCAGTAGTAGATTAGTGCTCGTTCATGTCTTATGAAGCATTACATTTATGGAAGTAGCAATTTTAGTTACATGAAGAATTACTTGTCTAAAAACGATCTTTTGTTACACTTTTTATCACTGCAATTGTGACCAGAAAAGTTGCCAGGGAATATCTGTATTTTTTTAATTATCTAAAACAGATTCGAGCAGGCACTCTTGACTATTGGAATTCTTTGTCTTGTCTGGATAGACAAATCCCCATCTGCACATTTCTTAAATTAATGCCATATTTTTTGGTTTTCACCTAACAGCGATTAGGTGAGGACGAGCATAAATTAGTACAAATTGCATCCAGCTTCCCACCAGAGTGAAACTGGCCATCAACCATCTAGAGGCCACCAGTTGCAGCTCTAATGTTGCCCTCCTGGGCTGACTTGGACAGGAAGATCGGAAAAGCTGCCGCTTATGTTCTATTGAAGCTGTTGGAGGCAATGGACTTCACTAACTGCATAGCGCCCACTGGCTTTGCTACCTCGTTCGGAATGAAGCTCGACTGATGTGCTTTCCATCTTCGGCTTGGTTTGCCATCATTCGTTTGTTTCCATTCTAGTGCTTTGGAGGAATTGGTGTTAAGCTGTTCGATTCCTTGAGATTGCAGTGTTTGATTGGGTTGGAAAATGCAAGAATGAGCATCGCTTTTATTGGAGGATGAGCCATTTAGCGCGACCATTCAAAATTTCTCATAGATGAAAATGAGAATTCGGGTCAAAATGGCTTGCATATCTTTGCACTGAGTTGGTAATGTGATGTTTGAAAATTCTTGAGAAATTAACATAATGGGTCAGTTTTTAGCTTTCAAGAAACAGTAAGATCATGTATAGTATATATTCGTGTAAGCACCCTCCCTTTTTTACCCTTCAAAGCATGGGTGAGGATATTACATGAAGCGTTAAACTAACACTATACACCTCATATAAATAAATAGTTCCGTGTTATAAGGTAAATATCAAGCGATTGGAATCCGATGCACTTTTTATTTAGCACACAAAAAAATGATACCCTTAATTTTTCTTTGTCAAGGAGCCACATCATAATATCAACCAGGGCAATTGTATAGTCTTCCATTTTCCACCCAATTATCAGGATACCGAAAAGAGTTTAGCTTATGTGCTTCATATTTCTCTGACTGAACCTCATCTGCATGACTTTATGGCTGCTAATGTGCTAGCCACCATTTTTCAGGAACATGGCAAAAGCACCATTTTTGAAGATAATTTTGTGGCTGTGCACAGAGGACTGGCTTTGCCAAATGGGAGTTTTTTGTTTATGCCATTTTCAAAACGATGAAAATTGTCGACTCTGGGTTCACCTTCACCAGGATCTGTTGCGATCGAGAAGAAACATGGCAGATTGATTATCTGTTGTGTTGTTTTGTGTGCAGGATTATTTGAGAACAAAGTGCCATGGTAGCCATTGTTTTCAATGGGCCTAGAGCTTTGTGTATTTACAGACTGTTTTAAGTGACTGACCCACGCGGGGGAAGCTACGTGTCTCAAACCATTGCAAACGCCTCATTGGATGCTCACTGGTGGCCACTGGAATTTGATTGGCAGGCTCGATCTGGAAGATGGATTTTGGAACTTAACTCCGCTCCCACTATTGCCTCATACCTAACTATTTTTGTGACTTGAAATCATTTTAGTTGCGCTTTGATTGAATGATTAATTCTGTTTTATTTATTTTTTTAGGAATTACATGAACGATTGCTTGAGGACTGACGTTTTTCTACGAAATAGCCCTGAAACAATAGCTTGTGCTTGTATTTACCTTAGTGCTAGGCAGCTGAAGGTGAGCGAGGCTGCTACTATCAAACATTTGATCTGGGTGACCTTATTTTACTAATGCAATTTGTTTCATTTCAGATTGGTTTGCCTACCAAGCCGGTTTGGTTTCAAATATTTCGAGTCGAGGAAGACGACATTCGCACAATCTGTCAGATAATTCTCCGCCTTTACAATAGACCTAAGGCAAGTGCATAAAAACAAAGGAACCTTAAACAATTGAATAGATTGTTTTTTTAGTAACCGTTCTAATAGCTTCATTTTTATTTTTAGCCTAATGTCGATAAGCTTGAAAAAGCTGTAGATGAACTTAAAAAGGCCCAGGAAGAGGCAAAATTGAGGGCCAAGGGATTGTCTGCTTCTAATACCCCGCAGACTGGTGGCTTTTCTCCAAACTCACGTTCAAGTAAGCATGGATTTCACTTTGCTAACTTTCTCTAGTACCTTTGTTATTAGATTAAGTTTGATTTATTATTTCCGTGATTTTTAATTGTAGATTCTCCAAATAAGGCTGACAAATCACCAGTGGCTGACGGCAAAAAAGATAAAGGTCAAGAGAATTCCAAAAACAAAAATAACCACATGGAATCCCCCAAGTAAGTAATTAAGTTCAAATTAAGGGTATTTGTTAAATGTTACGAGGCTTTAATGTAACATCGGAAATTTATTTGCCTTTATTTTTAAACCAGGCAGCTTGTATTTTTCCTTTATCAGTGATACCTGCCTAGGAATGTTTCTAATGTTACTTATTAATTTGTACCTGTAGCAAACGTGGCAAGGACTCAAATCACGTTAAAAACCACTCTCCTTCCTCAATTACCAGTGGCGGTCGCAAGTCGGCTTCGCATTCCAGCAGAAGTCACTCCAGAAGCCAATCGCCCAAACGCAAAAATCGAAGCCCGCCTCGTAGTTACAAAGATTCCCGAAAGGCAGCTGCGGCATCACCACATTCAAGATCTCGTTCAAGGTCCAAGTCGGTCGAGCGCAAGAAGCGTCGAGTGACAAAGCACCGCAGAAGCAGGTCCCGGTCCCACTCCTACACTCGTTCGCCTCATCGCAACCACAAGAAAAGTCACAAGGAGAAGCCTCGTTACCGCAGTCGTTCCAGAGAGAGGGCTTACAGATCCAGGTCACGATCCTACGAGAAGTACAGTGTGAAAAGCAGGAAAAGCGAGAGGCCTGCGCGCGATAACGGACATCATCGAAGCAGATCAAGAGACCGAAGTAGGAGATGATAATAAAGCGCCATATTTCGAATTTCACGTAAGTTTTAAAGGAGGAAGGTTTGCAGATGAAATTAAATGCAGAAAAAAAAATAATAAATGAAATGAAATTAACTTGGAATTTTCTGTTAAGAGCTCAATCCAATTAAAGGTGAGCATGTTTTCTAATCAACTGGATGATGACAATGAATCCAGAGTATTGCGACCTTTGAAACTTTGTTCACCTTGTAAATAACCGGTTGTCATCTTTGCTGTATACTGCGATCTTGAAGAATGAGATCGCTTATGAACAATAAATAATCATGATTTATTTTCAGTTTTAAATGGTGTGGGTTCCCCGTTATTTTCTTGAACATTAGCTTGCATTTTTGGAAGAGCAATGATGCTTTCCCTTTGCCGGGAATCATATTAGCGAGTTAGGCACTACACACACGGGTAGATTTTGTTCGCGATGACAGGCCTTGCACACAGTTTTCCTTTTTAAAGTAAATTTTCTTACGATCAAAAATTATCATTTTTTTGTCAGAATTTTTTTATCTTGTGTGAAAATCAATTTAAAAAAAGAACTATGTGAGAGACTTGTCGTTGCAAACGAGATCAACCCGTGTGCATAGGACCTTAAGTTATCAATAATTTGTAAAGCCATTTCCTATTTCACAATGTTGGGTCATGCTAAAATGTAGTTATTGGTAGTAAGGTGCGACATGCAGGAAGAAAAGGTGTCTGAATGAACGTTTTCTGAAATGAAATGGACGTTATTGTAAATAATGGTCTGTGCAATATATATAAAATAATCAAATGAAAGCAAAGACACACAATAGGGGAAGATTGAAAAAGTTAGATTACAAGCTTTTAAGGGGAGGGGAGGACGAATAAATTCAATATAATTCAACTTCAGAACTTGCATTCAGTTAAAAAAAAATCTTGAAATTTTGCTAAAATAACGCTTTTGCAAAATGTCAAGTAAAAATCAAAATAAAATAAAGAGATCAAAAATCACGCCAGTTTTTGTTGTTCACGCTTGTAATGCCAGTAAACAAGACAATTTAGGTAAATTAATATAAAAATGTTTGGGTACATAAATTCATCGGGTGGGAAAAGTGAAGATTACAACTTATCACGGGATAAGTGAGGGTTGCTAAGTAGATAACTATCAGGAAACTATGTCATGCCAACCAAGAAAACGAAAACAATGTAATTTATTTAGTTGCTATGGATTGATGTTTTCTAGTTGGCGGAACTTTTTAACTTTGCTTAAACCTAATAACCACCATAAATTAATGAGCTATGCTAATAGATTATTTACAGTTTAGACGTGGAGTCACGTTAATGCTGATGCCCCTTTATGCAACCCATGCTCCAGAAACTTATAATAAATTTATTTATCCAGTTTCCCATTGAATTTTGCAAATTCCATTCTTTAAAGATTTTAGGATAATGTATTGTGGAGTACAGTGCATTTCTCTGACCTCTAAATAGAATTATGAATTGAATAATTCGATAAATTTGTAATTATTGTGAATGTAGAAATCCATAAATTTGAAGTTAAAAATTTCGTTAAATGTAAATTGGAAGCTTTTGGGTATATATGTAACGGGATATTCGATTTCTCGTGCCACTGGCGCAAACTTGCAAGAAAGATATCAACTCTTTAAAACACATCAATCACACCTGTTAGACTAGATTAAAAAAGAATGATGAGTAGCACGATTATAAAAAAAGGGGAAAATATTTTATGTTCGGAGTTTTGGGCTCGAAGCAAAACAATCCAGTTTGTTCCATCTGCACGTGCAGCTCGTCATGCTTTTCCTTCGGGAAAATCGTTTTAAAAAATGGTGACCGGCTTCGTGCCTGCTCATTTCATTATCGGCCAAAACTGAAGGTAGTAGCGTTGGGTGGACCCCTCAAACAAGCGATCGAGCCAGTTTGGTAAACCGTCCAGCAGCGTAGTTTCTGCTGGAACGCTCGGCTGGGGATTCAACGGTTGGGTCTGAAATGGCAAATATTCTCATTATTTTTTGTCGTAATTTGTAACAACATTTGAAACGGACCATGATTAGCACTTACTCGCACTTTAGGTCCTGCCTCGACGTCGCTGACTTCCGTATCACTGCCTTCGCTCGAATCTTCGAAGCCCATAAAGTCACCACCACCCTGGTTTCTCCGCTATGAAAGAAGGTGAGCGAACCCGTTTAAGAATTTGCAAAATGACGCTTTCCGAGCATGCCTTTTAACTACTTGCCTTCGATGAAACACCCCCTTTGGATGTTTCCTGGTACTTGGCATGATACATGCAAAAATACTTCCTATGCCCATTTAATGACAGCACTGTTCCAATGCAATTTTTAGGGTTTATATTCAGCTCCCGTGGCTCGGCTAGAGTCTGAATGAGCAATCTATGGTACCATTCCAGGTTTTTCTCCAGAAGAAGGTAGGCGAACATCAGACTCTTATTCCTAAGGAGATAAGATGATTGGAAAAGTGTTAAAAAAGCAAAATACTATTTTAGCGAATAAGTCATGCGTAAATATACCTGCGATACGGGAAACAGATTTTATAGAATGCTGGGTACAGCGTCCTCTTAGCTTCGCTGTTGACCAATAGCACGATGGTACGGCAACCGGGTTTTAGCAATTTCACCAGCCCATTGTATGTTTCACCTCGCAATTCATGTATCATTAGAGGCACGTCTTTGACAGGCCTACGAAGAATTGAATTACATTTTATATAAGGTTTTCAACAAGATAACTTATTTATTTTAAGAGATCTAGGTTCGGCTCCAAAATAATGCATGTAATTTTTCAAAGGGGATACCATTCTAAAGCCGCTTACTTTTTTGGCACACCAGGAATGTCTTTGCCCTCTTTTTGAAATTTTCTGGTAACCGTTTCCTCTTCGATTTTTCTGCGAGAATAACAATAAAACATTACATGCGTGAAATGTGATCAAATTTAAGCATGAAGTAATTGACCATGGATTTGTAACTCACACTAAATAGGACATGAAGTAGCCTCCGAGTACCACAAATCCTATTGTCAGCAAAACCGAAATGGCAGGCAGGGCCTCTTCCCGAGTAATGTTTTCTTTCAAGTATTGAGTGACAGTTACCATTTTCAAAATGATTCGGGAAAAGATGCTTAATACATGTTCATCCACTAGAGCCTGAAAAGAGCGTTAAGTGGAATTGAGTCTAAATATCATTTTCCAGAGCGTATAACCATGAAAGGTTATGTATTCTTACATTGATCACTGCATCTGGGGATATGGCATCAGTCGATTTAAGTAAACTGTTCACCGTAGAAAAGAGGTCATCCGAAATGTTAACCTTGTCTGCCTCAATGGACCAACCGTCCTGCAGCCAGCGGTATTGTAATGTGTTGTGGTTTTTCCGCCACATGACCACTAAGCCCAACTCTTCAACTGTTTCGTTCTCTGAAATATCAGATGATCGAATAAATGCTAGATGGTTAGCGGCAGGCCTCTTATATCCCCTTTTAGCATTGGTAAAATGCGATCCTGACTGACCTGCGGTTAGAGCTTTAATAAAATCTTCCTGCCGCTCGGCGAATATGTATGCAAATTGCACTCGATCATTGGGAAGTGGGTTATCGTGTAGGTAATCTCGTAAAGCCTGTCGATACGAATCGTGGGCAGGGGTGTTTCGCGTGACTAGAACAATGCAGAGGCGCTTACGTAAGGGGGATGCATCTGGAGGGCATAGCTGGTCAAACATATCCTGAAAACGAAGTAACTTTATAATTGCTGGCGGAAGAGAATCATGTAATAATAATACATGCAATTACGTCTTTTTGCCATTGCTTACCTGAGACGATAGCCTAGGAAGCTTCAAGTATTTGTTGGCACCAACAATTTCTCTGATAGTATTAGTGGATATATCGGGCATGCTTAAACTGGCTACCGGCATTTCTTCATCTTCTTTGAACAACAACAACGTATCCATGTTCGTGGCTATGTGATATTTTTTGACCAGCTGATTCACCCCAGATGTTCCCAGCTGGGCGTATCCAAAGGCTACGTTGCTGCGGAACTGGAATGCCACTAGAAGGTAGCGAAGCCTGATCGACTCTCTCGGGCTAAACACGATGGCCCTTACGCGATTGTCAATCCAACCGCTGAGAAAATCTGACACGCTGCTATCGTCCACCGACACAACCATTTTGTAAGGAAACTTGCTTTTTACGAAATCTATAGTCCTGATGAGGCTCAGTTGGTTTTCCTTGTACTGGTACACGCGTCCGTCCAATACCAGTCCCAGATAGGGCAGCGGTGAGGCTCCCAATTTCTTTGCTAGCGCTCGCTCCATGTCAGCATGGATTGTTGCTATGCCTATTCCTATAACATTTGAAATATTGTAATATTGCACTTCAACATTGTTAAACATTTTTGCTTTTCACACGAACCTAATGGCTCCATTTCTTCAGCTATTTTGTTCCAAAGAGATTCGGCCTGTATGCATGGCAAACACCAATCGGTGTAGAAAAGAATCAGATATGGGTGCTGGGACGAGTTTGGAATGACGTTGTTGAAGTAGGCTCTGGAAGAAATCAGAAAAATGACCAAAATTGCCGACAAGCAATGGTGGAACACATAGGAGGAGGAAGGCACACCTGGATGTAATTGTTTGCTTGTGGTACACGGCACCATGCTCATAGTTGAAGTCAAACCTAAATCCATTCGAGCTAAAAAACGATTGAAAGGGATCGGGACCACGCCTAAACTGACTGTAGTCCGGCTTATGTCGATAGTTCGGCGTATCTTCGGTAATTCCTTGTGTATCGAAAAGTGCTCTTCTCTCGGGATCAGAAAGAAGCTGAAATGCAAGAGTTGAAGCACGTGCATTTTTCAGCATCATTATTTTGATAAGAAAGAAAAAATATGATATGCTGGTGCATTAATTCCTTTTGTTTAACTT
The DNA here is from genome assembly GCA_034698905.1 of Xestoiulus laeticollis. NCBI lineage: Eukaryota > Metazoa > Arthropoda > Diplopoda > Julida > Julidae > Xestoiulus > Xestoiulus laeticollis. Next base: position 11,982 of record JAQGCC010003973.1, read on the forward strand.
AATTTACCTCGTATGCTTGTGTAATTTCTACAAATCTGCTACTAGCATTTGGGTCCTTGTTTTTGTCAGGGTGCCTGCAAGTATAAATACGGTATCTATCAAATTACAACAGCAGATAATATAATATACATGTCCTCCCCTAATATACTTCACGTAGACCATTTTTGCATTTGGAAGAAATAATTTCATTCATTCCCACAAAATAAAAATTATTGAGTGTATTTTAATTTTGAGTGTATACTATAGTTGTATAAATAACATTATTGTATTGATTGCATGCGTATAATTTTATAATCTTAAATTTTTCACATAAGTACAAAAATATATCGTGTGAATTAAGTATCTACATGTACATGTAGAATTCTGCGCAAATCGCACTAATTTGAAATTGCTGTCACACGTTCATCTTTTATGTGCGTTGATCCACACTAAACTATATTGTGGCACACACCTTTTATATTTAACGAAAAACCGAGAGTGAGCAGATGCAGTGTGGAGGAAAATGTTTATTGCGTTCATACAGTATGTGCATGACCATATATGCTAACTATACACTAAATTTGTTAGTGTGCACGCATAAAATTTGACATTGCCAAAATTTGACAAAGCCGTATAATATTAAAATCATTAAATGTTCGCCTTTCAACAATGTCTTTTTTGAAGCAAACAAGAAGCCAAATTAGATGTACATGCATGTACACTATACACCATTAGGGTGTTAACATGAGCCACAAAAAAGGGGACTAACTACCAAATGGATATCTGTGACATGTATAATTTTATTGTGTTAGATGTATTTTGAAAGTACATGTATCTTCATTCACGGAATTTCACGATTTGGATTAAAAAGATTATGAGATACCAAGTACCCTGTGGTTCAGACACCCTCAGGTCTTCTGAGAATAGCCAATGTACGCTGTACATGCATTATAGGTTGTAAAAAAAGGCTAAAATGGTTTCCACAATCTGGGTCCGATGTGTCTGGAACAGACACCGAGGACCAAGGTTTTCCACTACTAGAAATAGAATATATAGTAAACCTTTTATAGATGAAATATATAGCTAGATGATTCTCATATGTCTTGATGATTGCATTCTTAAGATGCTCGTCATCAAAATAATGTTGTTTATTAAACATGATAGTCATCAAAGTGAGATTTGGCATTTTTTATTATAAAATTTAATTCAGTACTGCCACTGATTCTACACTAACAAGTGATCAATGTACATGTACATGTATACATGTTGTAGACGATTAATTAGCAAAACTATCACGTCTTGACGTGATGAAGCGTTATTTTGGTGAGCAGTGCTAATTTTATTTCAGGGTAAAAGGTTGAAATTTGCAAGCGTAATTATGAAATTTATCAAATTTCCACAACAATCTAGCGGGTTTTCTAGTGCAAAAGCCATCATGCGGGAGCATTGCAAATCGGACTGCACACCTGCGGGGAAGGGGGTTAGGAATGCAAACGTACCATTCCTTAGCCAAATTTTTATAGGCCTGCTTGATTTTAGGCAAGGAAGACGTCTCCGTGACGCCGAGAATTTCATAAGGATTTCGAAGAGCCAAGATTACTGGCAAAAATGCCAGTAAATGGAAGAAATTGAACAGCTTCATTATTTAGGAGATCGCCATTTTACTAGGAATTAAATTCAAAGGAGGTAGGCTGAAGCGCCGCCTGGCGGCCGTCACGTCATTCCAAACATTGGTTAGAGAAGAAATGCGCGATTTTTGAATTCTCTAGACTTTCTAGCGAGTGACATTATTAATTAATTCATGAAATAACAGCTAGTTAGTGACATGCATCGATTTGCTAGAGATGCATGCATATTCCAAGGTAGTTAAGTCACAAAATTTGTCAGCTGCACATTTTGTCAAATGGATAAATGTTCAAAATATATACATGTATGCATGCCATAGTTTTATTTTACAGTAATGCCTTTACTTTTTTTTTTTTTAAATACTTTTAACACGCTATAACTTAACGTGTCTTAAGGGGGAACTGAACTGCATGTTTTGCTATGGGGAAATTTTAAAACATACTTTTAAAAAAAACTACTTGTT
>JAQGCC010003974.1:0-14046 GCA_034698905.1 Xestoiulus laeticollis
AAGCATGTCCCTGAAGGCCAACCAGAGTTGCACCAGAACTTTTGGGTGAATTTTTTTTGGGTCAGTTTCCATTTGGGCAAGTTACTTTTGGGCGAGTTTTTTTGGGTGAATTTTTTTTGGGTGAGTTTTTTTGGGCGAATTGCACCAGAACCATGCTAGACGTGTAGGACAATGTCTTGTTGAGTTATGGAACAGACTCGACCAGAATGACATTAGGTCCCAATTAGGCTGTGATCCAAAGTTACCCGCTATTGACAACATTATTTTGTGTGCCCCTATTCGTGGTTGGCTGATTTCCATAATGTGGTATTTCTCCCAATGCGTATCCATTGTTGATTTTCTTGACCCTTTGCAATGTGTAACCAATTCATTTACACGCTTAAATGCACATGTTTATTTTAGAATATATTTTCAATCTGTGTGTTAATTTCTAGGGGCATGCAGTGTAAAATAATACAAACAAAGATTTTAAATATAAATACCAAACACTTAAATAGCAATATATGGGTATTAAATTATAACTATGACGTTATTTCTATTATGCATTTTTATTTGCTCGTATATATACGATACATTGGATTCATACTATATACATACATGTACAGTAAACAAGGTTTCCAATCGTTAGTAATATTAGGAAAGTTAGTTAATGTGTTTGAAATTTTGTTCTGCATCAGAAAAAACAAGAGCTGTGCATGAAATTCGTGTGATAGGGCTGCACAAGTTTATGCTATAATGTCTGATATTGTAATTACAAAATTAAAACAATATGTTTAATTTTGGGTAATAAAAAAGTACATAATAATCAGACGAATTACAAAATTTGTCACAAATATTTTCAAAACTTGCTTCTGCTATTCAATCTTTGAATTATATACCATAGGTCTGGCTACCATTGAACATTGAATTCTATTAATTATAATGAGTTCTATTATATTGTGCAACATTTTAAAAGGGTTTCTTGACTACATTTAATTAATACAAATTTAAATAGAATGTAAATAAGGAAAAATGTTATAAAAGAGCCCTTTTACATAAACGAATTAAACAGTTCATAATTTGAAAATAAAAAGCATGATCTACAAATTTTACACTGCCTGTATTGCAATAAACATTCGGCATGTCGACCAGGCACCTTCGCAGCAAGAAAGCATCCATAAGCCTCGTGGACCCAAGAAAATCGACAGACGTCCACGTGCAGTGGCAGGGGGTTCCGTAAAATCCACGTGGACTTTTATGAAAAATTTATGAAACTTATTGAAAAAAAGTCATTTTGACCACTAAAAAAGACCACAAAATGACTAAAATAGATGCCATTTTTAAAAGAGCAGAAAAAGGAGAAAAATGATACCATTTTTAGATCAGAAAATGACTAAAAACATCACTCTATACATAAACCAGAGGGAGGGAAGGTTGTTGAAAATCCGCTAAAGTCCACAGAAGGTGGGTTGAATTTCCCTGAAAAGTATCCACGAGGTTTATGGACGCTTCTCAAGTAAAAAATTTCATTTATATTATTATGCCAATGTTAGGTTAGTCTAGGTTAGGTTTGGTAAAAACAAGTCAATCTGCACCAAACTGTCGCGTAATCTGAATTAAGAGCATGAATAATGTGCGAACTTTAAGAGTATTCAGCGACTCCAGGAGTGGCCTGGATTCCATAAGAAGCCACTGTTCTACCAGCCTGCTAGAACGGATTTGTCGCCGAATTTGCTTGGGTTAAGGCCCATATAGGCATCACCGGAAAAGAGCTGACAGACACTGGCTGGATATGCTGCCCTTTTTAGGACTGCTCCTATCTATGACAGTTATAATCAGCTATGTGAAGCTGCATTTGCAACGTTCCATTGAAGCACGGTGGGGACAGATGCACACCCAACCAGGCCCATTATTCCCAAATGCTAGGGAATTTCCTCATCTCCTTCCACCTTCCCACCCTCCCTACTTTCACACTACTCATTTCCTCAAATTTAATAATTTCCATCAACTTCATTGGCTGGTGATTTATAATAAAACACGCCGTGTCTTCAATACAGCCAAAATTATCGTTTATTTTATGCAACGTTTCGGACCCTATATGGTCCTTCATCAGGTACTAAATTAATTATAAAACAATTTTAAGTATACTTATTACTAATCAAAGGATTAAGCTGTTACAAAAATTTTTTTTTACAATATACGGGTTATAATTACAAACAATCAGATATTTAATTAGTGTTTATCAAAAATCATTTTTTTACCTTAATCGCGACACTTCAACCAAATTTAATGCAATCCAAATTTTTCAAGTTGTTAACATATTACTAAAAAGTAATGTTTTTCTTTTAAACAACATTATAAGTTTAAAATATTAAAAAGTGTATGGAGCATACACAATCAGAAGTACTTCTCTCTACATCATGTCTTAAAATGAGATATAACCACTCAAAAATAAAAGTAAAGGAATTAAAATTTGCATTATGGGAAATAACACGAATATTTAAGTAATGGTCGAACAACCAAATTAAAGGTCAATTACCAAAGTCGAACAAATCACTTAAAAACCTCAATAATTAATTATTGGCCTTGAATTTATTCTTCCCTGCTCTATCTGGATTTCTCGGTAAAGTCAGAGTTGTTGTATTGTTATTAGGTGGGAAATTTAAATCTATATTATCATTATGGTTAATTATTTCGACTGTTGGATCTAATGAAATTGTGTTTTTTGTTTGTGCAGTTGATGCTATATTGGAGATTATTTGCATGATTATTGCATTAGGTCTTTTCATTCCTAACTCAATAAGACAAGATAGATAAGCTGTAGGGATGGTACCGATGTCTTTGGCCAGATTAATTGCATTTTTATTTGAAAGTATTTTAAATTTCTCCTTAAGTGTAAGGCCCCTTATTGCGTCATCCGAATCTAAATTTTTTGGTTTTTTTAGGTTGAAAGAAAGGCCAGGAAAATCGTTAACGTTTTTGGCCATAGCGTGAGATGTAATATCTAGACATTTAATTTTGCTAGTGTGTTGTAACATTCTTTGATGGATAGAACTTCTAGTTTGGCCAATGTATACACTTGGGCAGCTATTAGTAATAAGTATACTTAAAATTGTTTTATAATTAATTTAGTGCCTGATGAAGGACCATATAGGGTCTGAAACGTTGCATTAATAAACGATATTTTGGCTGTATTGAAGTCACGGTGTGTTTTATTACTCATTTCCTCGCACGCCATGGAGCTTCAAGAGCTGTTCTGCACAGCTTCAAACTTGCTCCTGATGCAATTTGTGTCTGTAGCTCCAGCAAACTAATCTGCCTAACATCCTTACTCCCGTACCACAGTTGCACAAATGGAGCTGCTTGAGACCAAGCTTCGTATCAAGTCCTGGGATTGGTAGCACAGATAGTTACATCTGAGCACCAGATCAAGCTGCTGCTCAAGTTACCTAGCTCGATCATTAGGTACATTGCGAAGCAGCTTTAAAAATGGCGGAATAAGAAAAATTTCACATGCACAATGTTGCCAGATTACAATTCTTATTTTTCTCTAACAATCGTTGCTGTCGAGATACGGATATTGATAGGGAATTCTATGACATTTTCGATTATTCTTTCCTGGACGATAAGACGTCGACAATTTGGCAACTGTGGTACCGAATTGGCTCAAAATTCGAGCTTTGCCTTATCGGAGCAGAAGCTCAAGGTGCGAAACTGTGGTACGGGGGTTATAACCACCGTGCCTCAGAACATTTGGATAATAACACGTACCTATTGGAACTTTATGCATACATGTATATAGCAATACACAAGTTGGTAGCGTTAAATCACTCATAACTACCCTTCAACACTACATCGTCACCCTCTTTTCCCATCCTCATTCATTGCCATCCTGATTACCACATACCCTGCTAATCCTTAACACACTCACCCCAAGCCTCTCAAAACCCAGAACCTATTTCAATTCAATTCAATTCGTTACCCTGCAGTCACCATAAGATGCCAGCAAAGTGCCAGATTTTTAAGTGGAAGAGAATACTATCCCGGTATCAGCTTATACTCTATGTGCATATATGGGCGATTAATGGAGGTTGTGGGAAACCACGAAAAACCACAACCAGGATAGCCGACTGGGGTTCGAACCCGGGTCTCCAGAGTTCAAGGAGTTAAGCATAACCACTAAGCCAACCTTGTTTAAGATCACACCACTTGTATGTTTTATTGAGATCGTATTTTTAATGCCCCACTAATTTTCTTGCCACTTGTTTTATTCCATTTTGTATTTCCCCATCCCCATTGTTTTGAGAGGTTTGAAGCGTGCACCTTGATATGATCGTGGTGACACAGCAATCATGGGTCGAATCATCGCCCCTTCATAAGTTTGTTACATACCCCCTAGCTCTCCCTATTTTGTATATAGCTTGCTTGTATTGAATACAGTAAACAACAAATTTATTTAGCATCTATTACAATATACACTAGCTTCATGGTGTATTACAGTCACTCGAAAATACAAGAATCAAGATCTGGCAGTCTATTGCTTTTTAATCTCATTTTTCGGGGAAAATTAAATCAAATTACCTACTGGGCGTTTACAAAATTATTTAGATGACATTTAATTTTAAAATAAACGGAAAATATTTAAATATTTACAAACATTCGATGGTTAATAATGCCAAGTGTGCCAGTAGTGTGCAGTAGTTGTTCGCGTGCTCGGGTATACGTATACATTGCCTATAGTAATAAATTACTAACGTGAGAATTATCAGTGCTCTAATAAACATCTCACATTTTCCTCAGTGGGAATATGGGATACACATGTTATACAACGCTTCTATTATGATTTCTCTACCATTCCTACTAGGGCTCACAACACCACTACACAAAAACACACACTTTCAAATGCAACTATTCTGAAACAGATGACAGAAATGTCATAAGTCGATCAGCCGACTGCGACAATTTCGCTTCCTTTCTTTTAGCCTCTCATATGCATCTGGATCAACCATTGTTTCTGGCAAGCGGCCTTGGCGTGATGTGGCTCTTTGCAGATTCATGCTCAAGTTTTGGACGCCTTTTGCAATTTTCGAGAATGGTGCCAAAACGAGCTCTTTATGCATTGTGCTTGGGCTTGCAAGGGGCGTAATCAAAGGGGACACATTACCAGAGCCGATTGCTTTAATGGTTCCCTCGCTTTGGGAGGGCTTCATTAGTATTGCTACATCACTGGAGCAGTTTGGGCTTAAAACTGCTTTCTTGTAGACCTCTGGTCCATGTATTTCAATTTTTTCTGAAGAGTGGGACAGTTGACGATGGATGGGCATCACTTTACAGTTGCTAATACTATCATCATCATCTTCTTCTTCTTTGCTAATGTGTATTTCGGGCGTTTTGGGTCTTGACAATTGATTTGAGACAGAATTCGGCAGAGCGGCAGTGATGTCGAGGGATAAATTTTTTATTGCTTCGCTTCTTTTGCTTGCCTCCTGTAAATTCGCACTCTCCGAGGGATCCTTATCAGTGTTTTGACCACACAAGCTTAGTCTGCTTGGTTGAGTAATGAGAATTCCACAACTTGCCAATACTACCTCTTCTGGATGGGTGCTGGGTTCATCGTCTGACTCGGACGAACTTTCCACTCTAAACTGAGGTCGTTCCTGTGCATCTAAATTGGCATCAGTTAGGGGAGCATCTTTTTGAACATTTATGCTACTTCGAATAGCCTTTGGAGTGAGTTTGGCAATCTGGGATGTCATGGAACTGAATGCTTTTGTGCATTGAGAGCCTATAAAGGAGTATTACAAATGTTATTATAGTTAAAATAGGACAATGAATTATGATTATTTATTATTAATCATATCCATAAGTTTCAAAATTTACTGTTGAACCATAATAATCACACCACATTCACTGTATCAAAAAAGTTCATCCATGACCCCGGGTATCTTGTAAAATTTTAACTCAATAATATAAATTAAAGTTAATAATATAATTTAAATTGAAGAATACGTCTTAAACATTTAAAAACGAATGTACAAACGAAAATATGACCACTTTTATGACCATAGTTTTCATCCACAAAAACAAAGATACTAAAATTGTTATTTAAACCATATTCTGCTGTGTCTTAATAACTTGTATGCCCAACAAGGGTTTCAATTACTCCAACCAGACTGAGTTTCATAATATAAACACATTTTTGTAGCGTCTGGAATAATTGATTTTCATTCATTTATAATGATAGATTTTAGTTTCATGTATTATTTTTTGGAATGTTCAAATAAACAACATATATTGGTTCATAATTTCAACTTTGAAACCAAGTTCCCTACACCTCGAAGCCTTATTTACGTATACAAGCTATACATCCCCACATTAAAACACTTCCACTATCATATGCATCAGAATTGGGCACCTGTTTTCTGTTTTAAGCTGTTCATTTAGCCATAAATCTTCCACAATGTGAAAAATACACAAAATGTTGACATTAAATGTAAGTTACTCTTAGAAAAATGTAAGCATTTGCCATAAATTGACTTAGAATGTAATATCCGATGTAGGGCTTCTTCAATATGCGACTCTGGCATTACATCCAGGAATTTTTAAGATTATTGTCACTGTATCAGGATGAGCTTCCAAATAATAATCATTATTAGCATTACAATAAGTTTAGGTGCACTTATTCTATGGTTCTGTCTCACTGTACGTATCTTTATGGTGCACTGATTTTATTTTCCTTGGACGCCCATGCAGTATGTGATATATCAAAGATTTTTTTGTATTTTGCTATTTTTTAATAATGAACTGCACAGTTGCACGTGATTTTTTAAATAATTCGCAATTATTTTGCTGCGATTTTTGAACATTTTTCTTCATTCAACAAATTAACAATTACTGGTCTAATTTCACTATAAAATTTCATTTTATAGTGACTAAAACTTGATTTAACACACTGCACAGAACATTGGTTAGAAATAACTGTATTATGAAAAAAGTGTTCAGGAATAATTATTTATTAATAAATTGCGATCAAATTTAATGTGCAACTGACGTTTTTCAACTCCATGTTTTTTTGTTATTAATTATTTCGATAAATAAGTCTACAAATTATTCTTTAATTTTTTAGAAGGATCCCCATAAGCACACGACTGTTGGAACAACGTCATTTTTGTGTCAGACTGTTAGAAAATGCGAACACTGACACCAACTACATCAATACAACATTGAACCAGCAGTTGTTGGCCAATGTTACTTTTTTGGCTGTTGGAAATATGTTGTAGTTAATTGTGTTGGCCAATGAATGTTAGAAAAACATCATTTTGATGTCGTTTTCTGATTTATATAAATCAGTTGAAATTATTCTGCTAACTTTATTAAATAAAAAGTTACGAGTTAAAATTGTACAAGATAAGTGGATGAAAACAACAATTAATTTAGGGTCAAGTAACCAGCATTTATCAGGAAATTTCCTTAAAAATAATTTCGCAACATAATTTTTTGTTTTTCGTAAAAATGGTATCGCATTTTGCTCTTCATCAGTGAACACCATTTTTTTTTCAAGCAAATTGGAACACCAGCACAATTGCAATTGCACATAACAAGGGCATTTCAAAAAAACATGACAAATCAACATTTGGGCAAAATTGGATTTACTTTAATTAAAAAACTAAAAAATTACGAATTGATGAAAAAGGTTCACCTTTTTTGTGGTCACCCGGTATACAATATAATTTCAGTTAAAAAATAAATCACAAGGTATGTCTTTTCACATGAAGCACATTGTTTGCATTTTAACCCTCAGATGGTTACCTCGAAAAAAAACCTTCGTAGTTACCTGAGGGTTTTCAAGACTTAATATATTTAAAAATCCAGAAAAATGTTTTTTTGTTTTAAAGGCATTAAACTTGATCTATTACATGGTTTTTATCATTTTTACCCAAAAAGAATAATTTTAATTTTGAAAAAACTACAGAAGTTGCTAACATTTTGTATATTCCTATTATATTAAAACGCATACGTTTATAACTTCGTTTGTTCGCATTTCCAGCTTACAAAACGAGCTGGAAAACCTACGGCATCAATACAGCCGTTGCAAACGTGTAAGCATAAGCCTACACGTTGGGATGGCCAGCCGGCTTAACATTACACGGCCCCCATTCCCTTTGTAAAGCTTGCCGGCTTACCAACCATCGCAGGCTCGCCAACCGGCTTCACAAAGGGAAAGGGGGACGTGATGAAGGTGTCATGGCTTCCATTTTGAACACCTTCGTAGCGATACCTTCAAGGGATTTTTACGCAAAAGGTGAGTTTTTTTACCCGCTTGGCAACCGTGGTTACCAAGCACCGTAGGTGCTCTCGGTAACCCGGTTCTGGCATTTTATACAGCAACTTTATATAACATAACGGAAAGGAAAAGAAAAACTTCAGTGGCTGATTTTGGGACTTATATGTCCAAGAAATGAAAACATTCAATAAACCTTCATTTTTCTAAAGATAGAAAAAAGTTGGTATGAAAATATATGCTGACTTTCTAGCTTAACTGGGAGTGTTTGAAACCGCTACCTCTATAAAATGGCGGGAAAAATTTTTTGAGCGGATTTCTTGACCTATATCTTCTTTTCCACTCTATATAGGAAAAGTCAAGAAATTTCAGAGCTGGAATATTTTTTAGTAATGTTTTACAGGTCAATAAAGCGGGTGGGGGTCTGAAACACCCTCTAGGTAACCATCTGAGGGTTAAAATGAGAAGCAATCTTACATTTTCGTAAAATGCAACCTTAAGTCAATTCAATCTTACTCAGCATTTTTGGTATGGTACCATACTTGAAAAAAATTACAAAATACAAGGTATATTCAGATTTTGAAATTTTAGAAATTTGCAACGCTGAATTTTTCTAATGTTTTTTTTTTTTACAAATTCGATTAATCATAACACTCATACTACATATATAGCTAGATTAGACAAATTAAATTGAAATTTGAACTAACTCTTTATGGGTGAAATGTTTCACCCATTGACATATTGAAACTTCGATTAACCATAAGGGTTGCGACTGTGACAAATAAATGACAATGATAGACAAATAAATGTTGTAACTCATAAATGCATTGTATCATTCAAACACTAACCTGCATTTTTTAATGCCAATAACTGTCCTTCAGACACGTTTCGTGGAATGTTATTCAGTGCTGGGATTTCCAAGTACAACCCACCAAAAAACGGAACTTGCTTTCCCTGTGAGAAAGACACTTTGCTGCGCTTCCGTTGCAGTTTTCCTTGATAGAAGGGCACTTTATGATCGAGAACTTCTAAAGCCACTAAAAAGGTGTCACAAATTGCCTTCAGGGATTCTGCAAACAAGATCAAAGGTTCTTGTCAAAGAATGAGTAGATAGGTATAAAATACTTAAAACGCATTTAAAAGTCAACGATACACACCAATAGCTTCTTCTTCTGTCTTAATGTCAATAGCCATATTGTTAAAAAAGCGGATGTTGGTAGATCTAAACATATGAAAGTATCCCCTCTGTTTTTGAAACTTATAATTTAGACGGGCACAATTATACTTAGACTTGAATAGTGAGTTCGATTCTGGGCCCAGATCAATGCTTTCCAAGTCATTCAACATAACTTTCTGATACTTTGATATGCGGTCAGTTTCATCATCGTAACTAAAGTTGATAAAAAGATTGTAAATAATGTATGCTAGATGTAAAAACACATGCCATCAAAAATAGTAATTTCATTTTTTCACATCAAAGCTTTTGTAAGTGGGCAAATGTAATTTCATGTTATTGACATTTTATAAAATACATAAATTTGGCTAAGTTGTATTGTAATTACCAAAAAACATTTGTTGAAAACAATAACTAATATCACATAGCAAATATTCGTCATAAATTTCTTCGCAGCCAAAATAAACTTTTATTGCGACGTTTCTAACAACAATTTGTTCTTCCTCAGGCGACACTACATGTTTTATAATAAGATACAAACAATGGAATCCCATTACTACCAAGAGAAGTCAGATAAACACAAGGTAAATTTTAAATTTTACAGTACAGAAAATTTCATAAAAGGAAACCAAAAAAAACACAAAATACAACCTAACCAAAGCAAAAGTAAAGTTTTTTCCTTACCCTGATTTTTCAAACATTCCTAACAACTCTTCAACTCACATCGTGAAATCCATGTTAATCGTTATGTTGAGACATTAAAAACGTTAACTATGGAATAGTTAAAAGATAAGATTCTATAGATTTTAAAAAATCTATTTAATAGGAACTTTAAAATAGCATTTAAAACGGATAAGAAAATGTATCAAAAAGAAGAGAGAGAAACACTCATCTTCACATGGTGAAAGGAAGAAACCAACTATTAAGATTGTACTTAATTAGTTAATTGGATATGTAGGAATTCTGGGTAATGACTTTTAAAGTAATCTTCTATTATGCAAAACCTATTAGGCAATAGTACAATTTTAATAAAACTGAATATGCAAAATAGATTTTAATTTGTAATTGTAGAAATTGCACAAGAGAGCAATTGTCCAAATGCATATGTCCACTTTAGCAAAAAACCCGATTATGCAAATATTACAATTATCCTAATAAACATTATTTTAGTTTAATTTTAATTATTTTTATTTTTATTATTATTACAAACTGTTCTAAGGGGGTTTCTACGTAGTGCAATAAAGTGTTTATCCTGTGTATTAAGCTGGTTCGAAGCAATAACTGAATTTTGATTGTCAGTATTTCCGTCTTTTGGAATAGAAGGATAATTTATTATGATATATTCTGTTGGATGGATTGGGTCCAAGCAATTCATAAAATTATTAGGTCGTTTCATACCCAAATTGGTGAGAATATAGGCTATTGGAATAGTACCTATATCTTTAGCCAGGTTTATAGTGTTGTCATGAGATAAAATATTATAATTCTCCTTTAATGTAAGGCCTCTTTTACCTTTGTCCATGCCTAAAATTTTCGGTTTTTCCAGATCAAAAGAGTGACCTGGGAAACGGTTAACATGTTGAGCCATAGCGTGTGATACGACATCCAGGCATCTAATTTTGCTCGCATGCTGTATCATACGCTAGTGTACAATATAAATATTTGGACACACCTTACATTTTGTCAAATAAACTACTCCACTTCTTTCGTTAATTGGAATGGGATCTTTTTTGTAAGGTAATATTGAAAAAACTGTTTTTTTTTTGCATTTTGGGCCAAATTTATGCCTAGCTCTTTGAAAGTTTGGTTTAATTTTTCATATGTATTTTTATGATAGGGAACAATCCCCCATTTATTATTCGTGAGAGTGTGAGATACATTTTTGTTTATGGGATTCTGTAATCTTTGCAATATGTTGATGCAAAATGCTTTAGGGTAGTTATTTTTTATTAGAATATGAATCATTTTGTTGACTTCATTAATATTTTTTCATTTTTTTGGGAAGTTAAAGAAAGAGCTTGACTAATTAGAGCCATTGCTACATTCTTTATGTTAATAGGGTGTATTACTTTTGATTTGGTTAGATTGTATTTTGTGTTTTTTTTGTTTCATTTTATTAAATTTGCTGTACTGTATGATTTAAAATTAATCTTCTGTTAATCTGACCCCTCTTGGTAGTAATAGGATTCCATTGTTTGTATCTTATTATAAAACATGTAGTGTCGCCTGAGGAAGAACATTGTTGTTCGAAACGTCGCAATAAAAGTTTATTTTGGCTGCGAAGAAATTTATGATGAATATTTGCTATGATATTACCAGCCAGTGAAGATGGAACTTATTAAAAATGATATCACATATTATAGAAATTGAAATTGTTATTCGTTTTTTTTAAAGGAATTTCTTTTTTTTTAAATTTAATTGATTCAGGCAAAGTTTAAGAAAATGAAAAATCGTTTTATATTACTTGTTTTAAAATTGTACAACAGTGTTGAATCTCACTATATTTATTTAGAAACTAACCTTGCAACATAGTATGAATTTCGTGTCAGTATTAGAATGGTGTCAGCATCTTGCTGCCGAGGGTCTCCAGAACTGAAAGAATCATTACATGTAATTGGAATAACATCTGTGAAATTCAACATTACTTAATGGAATGAATCCAATAAGGAAAGCAATGCTTACTCTGGATCAGCATCAATAAGAGCCCATCCTCCCATTATCACTTCTGAATCAGGAACTAATATCTTCTTACATTCTTCGATGAGCTGTTTTACATGTTCACTCCAGTTAGCATCATTCTCGGCATTCTCTCGGTCAGGACTCACACCCAAGTCTTCTTGAGAAACAGGACTGCCCATCATGAGATCAATTGTTGCCTGCCTGTATGCATCTTTAAACCGGTTTAGATAATACCTACAATAATTTGTAGAAACAACGTTAAATTCCATCAGAGAATCTGATACCCATAAATATTCGAATTTCTCCAGTTAAGGAATTGTAAAATTCCCCACTTCGTATTTCAGTAAAACTTGCTAGAAATTTTGAAACTATTTTTGTACACTGATGATGGGGAGGAGGGAGCTGGAGTATTCCGCACATACTGAAAAAAGCCCCATGCAATTTGAGAATTAAGCCGCGTCCACACCGCACGAAAACACGGTTCAAAAGCAAAAATCAAAAAGCATGAAAAAATTGCTTTCGAAAAGCAGCTTTCTGCACACTGTGTGAGCATATTTTTTTGATTTAGGGAGCTCTGGCTAAGACAAGTACATCACTTTAGCTAAGCCTTATTAGCTAATTATTTAGGTAAGCCATTATTTAGCTAATTATTTAGGTAAGCCATTATTTAGCTAATTGTTTACCTATTTAGCTAAGCCCCTCAAATTTGTAAACCCCATTGTTCGGTTCCAAGCTGGTGCGCTATTAATTCGTATACATGTAGGTTTTACTATATCTACCTGTAGAACTAGATTACACATTTTATTCAATAAATTTAATACTTAAAAATTTGGTCAACCTGCTAAACTGCTATTAAACCTGCAAAACTAGATAATTTGTAAATGTTCGACTGTGAAGAAAAGCTGAAAAGCAGACGATAGTAAAGTGAAAACTCTTTTTCCTTTGAGCTAGATTGCCTCTTTGGCGATCGGTGTTTTTGCTCTCAAATACATACTTTTGAGAGCAAAAACGTCAAAATGTTCTCGAAAGCATAACTAAATGAAAACATGACATTTTGCTTTAGAAAACATGTTTTTGAAAGCATGCTTTAGCTCCGTGTTTTCGTGCGGTGTGGACGGGGCTTTAGAGTCAAGAAAGCAAATTGTAAGCATGCATAAGCAAGCACCATTCGAGGGAAACATACTAATTATATATTTTCGTATTTTTATCAAATCTTTTGCCTAAATTATACCAGAAATTACTGAAATTTCTTCATAATTTCATCAACACCCTGTATATGGAAATGGTGGTTTGAGGGATGGGGCCAACTTGACCACAGTCTCCAGAATACACATTAAGGTAAGCCAACTGACCACTATAGTTGCAACAGATCGGAGCCACGGCTTTGCCCAGCCACAGCTCAGTGGCAAATGGTCATGCAGGACCACCTCAGCTGGTCCTTATATACCTGCTTATGGATTGTTTTCAGCTGACCAACATTCCATGTCACGACGCCAAACACACCGAGAACCCGAATGTTGGCCTGCCGCCCCATTACACGAGGTCAAAGATCCCAGGGTCAGCTACCAGACAGCTGGCCCTAACACCCCACACAAAATGCGAGCACTCTGTGCAACACGTGACAAAATCAAAAACAAGAATTATAGCAATAGCTCAAAATAACAAAAAAAAAAAACACGTCGGTGAAAGCACCCCACCGTCAATCGGGCGAGGGCTTAAACTATTTCGAAAATGTTGGGCCCCCTCGCAAAGTGGCGGACCGCGGCAACGCCCAGTTGCATAGAATGTCACAAATCCATCCTTGCCAATGTAAGGAATTGCCGGCCGATCCGAAAACACAGCGTGTATGGCGAGGGTGTAAAGGTGCGTTTACACCGCGCGAAAATGGAAAACAAGTTGTACGAAAACCAGACGACTGCGGCAAACGAGAAAA
>JAQGCC010003975.1:0-14044 GCA_034698905.1 Xestoiulus laeticollis
TAACCACATTGACCGCACTGTATGTTTTTCCAATGCGTTCTCGTTAAGGTAAATCAGTTGACGGGGCATTAAGGGAGGCGTGCTTAGTCTCTCTATTGTCGTCTTTCCTCAACCACAAACCCGATAACGTCGTCCTCACGCTTGCGCATTGGCAAAAATAAAAAAACAGTGCTGCCAATGTCGTAAAGATTAAAGGAAACAATCACAATCCCTCCATTGTCGTCTGTCCTCAACCACAAACCTATTAACGCCGTCCCCACGCATGCGTATTAAGAAAAAACCAGTGCTGTCAATGTCGGTAAGATTAAAGGCACCCTGCTCAATCCCTCTAATGACTGTTCCAGAATGTCCTTGGCATAATCCAGATGCTCTATAAACAGGATGTTACATTAATTTGAATGTGCTACAACGTTCTATAAGACGTGTAGAGCTAATAAATGGCTATACAAAGTGTTGATGGAATCCACCAAAGGATACAATGGACCTTTTAAATGTATACATGTATGAACCAAAGAAAACCCCATTGCAATAAGTCTTCACACATTGGATGACGTTTTTCTACCAAGGATTAAGATCTGGTGCAACACCAGGGTTAAACCCCATTGCCATAGACTTAATTGGCCTTCATCACCTACATTATAGCCTACCTGAAAATTTTGCCGGCAAGGGGTGAGGGAGACTTTCACCTCCGAGGGGTATTAAGCTTGCAGAGAGCAAGGTGGACCTACAAAGACTCGATTTAAACTGACCACATTTACAATATACTCTCGCTAACATAATCCTTCCAAGTTTACCGGAAGTCAACGCCATTTCCACGAAGGTCAATCGACTTTGAGAAAAGAAAAAAAAAATTAAAATGAAATGCAAGGGAGAGGAAAATGACCCATTTAGCGGATGGTGTCACCATCGTTACCGTTTTCCAAATATAGTTGTCTATCTGTCGCCTTCCTTGTGGTCACACCCATTCATTAATTGCGCCTAGGCAAAGTTGTTTCGGTGATAATTAGTATTCCTCTAATCTGCAATCACCGGTTCTATGGCTGATATCAATCGAACGTATAAATACCAATTTAACCGATGAACACAAATCTGTGCAGATGATGATTTCTAAATTGAATTGAAAATTTAGACCAGCGAATGGGTAGGCTAATTGAATGAAACAAATTAGTCAAACCCACAGTGGTGCAAAAATGTGGGTGAGAATTGAAAGTCAATGGTTTTTTTGGGGGCGCTTATTTATAGCCTTCATTTTTCAAACATTGGTGACATACTGAAAAAAAATCTCAAAATTGTTAGTGAAAATTCCCAGTATCCCCACTGGGGAGAACCGTGGATTCTGGAAAACATACTTCCAAAAGCAGAAACTGTGTCAACTGTATACAGAGGCGAATGTGACTCAGCGATTCTGGAGAATCAACAGATGGCGTTAGTAATTCTTCCCTGACACTAGTCTATACGAAACCGTCTAAATCTAAATAAAGCCGGTGATGGGGATCAATAAATCGTGTTCTAAAACCGTATACACAACATTTTGTTCAATGAACGTGTGGGGTCCATCCGTAAAAAGAACTTATTAACATCACATTGAAGCCTCGTTGGATTAACCTAGATTAACCTCATTTTTATATTTTGATAGCACGTGTCACTATGAATCACGCAATTTGAATTTAATAAACCCTCGTTTGAAACGACAAATAAGGCTGATAGAAGGCGAATTATCGAAATGTTACTTTTAAACATCAGTGCTAAATAAATGAAAACTTAGCCAAAAACCATAGCTATCCAAATGTTACTTTTACCATGAGTGTTTCCCAAACTTTTTTTTACTAGCACCACCTTTTTCCCAGATGGCAAAGGATCATATAGGCCTTCCACATCATACATGTACATGGATATTATATGATATTCTGAAATCCCTACTATACGGCAAAACCTGGGAAAGTGACCACCTTATGAGTGATCTCCTTATGGTGACCACTTTTCCTAAAATGGTCTAAGAGCAATGCATTTTCATTATAAAACTTCTTTGTATAGTGACCACCTGTCTTGTGTACATGTAGTGACCAGGGTGTGCGACCACCTTTGCATTGTGGTCACTTAACAGATTCTAGTGTAGGCCTATAATTGCCAAATTTACAAAGATTTACAGGACACCCTGCATTCTTCTCTCATTACTGGTACTAATTAGAGCATTTAAGTTGCAGGGATAATTTGGAAGAGAAACTGTCTCTATAACATCACCCTTGGCCATTAAAAGTGAAATGCAGTCGGTCATAAAAAAGCGCATAATGGCGTTTGCTAATTGTCTAAAACTCCTGAAATTCTCACAATTTTTCAAACTTAACATCGCATGCGGAAAGAAGAGATCGGAAACGAAGTCTGTGTTCCGGAAAAACACATCGTCTGCTTACCAGAGCTTGAAGATTCGATATACATTATATATGTGTGCGTCTAAAGAGACGTCGAAACCGCGCGAACAAAAATGCTGCATTATTTGCAACACCAACCATTCTGAACTCATTAAAAACGTTTACCTTGCGATCGATTTGTTCAAAAATCGTCTTCGAAGCACATGTGCACAACCGGAACTGCTCTTCCAGACGAGGTCATCCATGTTGGAACACGTTTCCTGGTCATCGATTATCCACGAGGTCGCCGCTTGTTGCGTTTGCAAGAAGAGTTGGGAATCCAATGCAAGACCTTATACCAGAGCAGACAGACGGTGGGGATTTTTTTTCCCATTAAGAATCAAATGGAACGAAAGATTGACATCGTAGGCACCGAATGTGACAGGCAATCCAGTGCCTCGAAGGTTCCCAGAGGAAGCATTAACGGTTGTCGGCTATAGAAAGATGCTTGGTATCGTTGAACCTCACGCATCTTCCGCTGCGATTTGGCGACATTATCGGACTAGTTTGCAAAACATTGGTTTTCAACGTCTGCTACGTAAACAAACATTTACGGGAGACGTACGTGTGTACCAGCATAATACTATGGGGAAATACATACCAATGCTGTGTTCATCGATGCTTAAGCTTCACAGCGGTGGACCGTGTAAATCCCCACAGGCACATTTCCATATGAAAACCATTCTTCATTTTACCTTTTGTGATATACTCCGGTGACACACATGTAATGATGCATGGCCAAGGGTAAATCGAAACTCGTAATTTTTAACAGAGTACATGTATGCCTTCTACAGATTGCACTTGGTAAAAGGTGCTGATCAATCTCGAATGATCTCATGATTCTGTGCTGTGTACCCAAAAGGAAGTCTAGAGTCTATTCGGACAATTGAAGCAATTCTTCATATATCAAAGCGTGGCTATTTGTTTATTATTTTGTTACTGCATGCCATTGGTGATAAAATTATTTGGCAATTTTCTTTTTGAAAGAGTTTGAAAATTATTAATAGAATTAAGTTGGAATTACAGCACTTATGCAATATGGTTGGAGGCTGCAGGTGTTTTCAGATCATTGCTCCTGCGCACATGGCGACTTGGTGGTGATGCCATGTTGCACGAGGCGAGTACATGCAAATTAATATAAACGCCATATCACCACACTGTAAACAATTTCAAGTATTTTGCCAGCAACTGATGCTGGAAAATTTACATTTGCTGTATATTTACTATACTGTATTGGTAAGTAATTCTTGTCATGTAATATATGTCAGACAGAGAAGAAAACTTAAAAAATATCTAATGCTACAGTCATTCTACAATGTAAATACATCAATGTAATGTAAAGCAAAGACACAAAATGTGTTGTAAAAAATACAGAAAATGTACAGTGCACACGTTCACCATTTTGGTGGGCACCCTGTCTTAGGTTTGTGGTCATATTGTGTCTGTGTCCAATTTTGGTAATTGTTGCCCTATATCAAACTTTGTCCTCAACATTATGTGTATTATGGACTCAGATGATGCTTATCCTAAATGCTCAGATGGAGTAGTCTATATAATGTATGATAGGCCCAGTGAGTCATATATAGTCTATGGTGATACCGAACTTCTGCGTTTTCAAAAAAATATTGGCTAAAATGTATCAGTGATTTTTTTTACACATAATGCTGTTGCACTTATGAAGTATAGGTCAAGGCTATATACACTTTAGGCTATACATGTTGTATATACAGTGTAAGCCATGTGTAAATTCATGTTTCTCGTTATACATGTATTATGATTACTTTTTTGTACGCATGCTATAATGAGAAAGTGTATAGATTGGAACCTTCATCAAAGCATGCTACCTGTAAGTGTAAAAACAGCGTAAAGCATGGAATAGTATGGAGCATAATATGGCCTTGAAATGCAGTGGTTTGATTGGGCAATCGGAAATTTCCGCCATCGGGAAACCAATCGAGACGCTGCATTTCAGGACATGCCATGCTCCATGCTCTACGCTGTTTTTACCCTAAGGCACCAAAGATGTATCCCTTTATAATAATATCTTGACAAATATTTTGTCTGTGCTCCATTTTAAGTTAGCACTGCTCATGCAGTATAAAAGACAATGTAGGCAATTTTTAGAGATTCCTATTATAATAACGGTTATGTAGCCTATACGGAAACAAAACAGTGCATACTACGTCGTAAAAGCGCTTCGTTATTTACGTAATGCATATTACATGATTCCATAATAAACCATCAGGTCCCAATGCTTATAGACTTTCACCATCTTTTTATGCAGTAATCTCTCAGCCGCACAATGTATACTCAGCTAGTTCTGGTCCGTTTATTACTCCATAAATGCACTGTTGTCGATGCAGCCTCCTCGTCTTTACATTCAGTTTATATGTGTAAACACCATTACAGCACAGTACCACTCCATTTTACAAGGAAACAAAAACACAATGGAAATATTTCAATAGGACCTGTCAGGAGCGAACCGCGCATGCGTCAACCCACTGACAAAAAAAGGCAAATTGAAATTGGATGAAAGTTGAGATTCATGCATTTAATTTCTTGATCTCCTCCCTTCAGTGGGAAGGAGTTAACTGAAACTACTTAAAAATTTAGAACTATTATCACTCTTACACCTACATTAACCCGATTTTTATACATGTACATGTATCTCCGTTATATGAGGCGTTACAATATGTGGGTTGTGGTGTCAATTATCAAAAGGACATGCAGTAGGGATTTCAACGACCTCATGTCATGAAATTACTCTATATTATAATATCGCATAAAACGCCAGAATGCATTATCATGCACACTGTATAGCCTATATAGCTTTCTTTATAAGAAGCTGTGAAATTGATCTCGTTTATTTGACATGACTTAATAGAATCCAAAACGTTTCAGAAGCAATTAATTAGCCTACACAGCGATGAATTGCAGCATTTTTTAAATACAAAAAGCAATTTCCACTGTTCACAATAAGCTAAAGAAAAAAAATTACAATATACTATAAATTAAGACTCAATTTTCCAATTACAGTTGCTTTTTCTTTGGTAAACGTTGGCTTCTAACTATTTTAATTAGCGCTCGATTCAATTAATTTTGACTTTACATCTTCTTGAGGATCTGCACTTATACGATTCCTTATCGAATCAATAATTAATTAATATTGCTTATTTCATGAGTTAGATTTAATTTAAATCTATGCTAATATTTTTAATGCATTATAGGAAATCTCATTGAAACTAGAATTATCTTTTAATTAGCATCCTAGAGAAATGGTTAAGAAACCTGAGCTAGCTTAATTGGAAGCATTTCTTTTATGATTGCAAAACCAAGATTAAAAGATTCAAGGTAGGCCTACACGTAGGTTTGGCTTTGCAATCAAAAAATAAATCCCTATATCCTATTTCATGGTTCCCCTAGAAATTAAACTTTCTCAATTTTATCGTCTTTTCCAATTTTTTAAACAGTTTTTCCTTACAATCCTGACTACTGATAGCCTACTTATACAGTAAAAGCTGGTATTAAAAGTAAGAATTAACCTCTGCATTATGAAATCCTCTGAATACACGTTTTTACTGTAGGTTTTACTGTAATTATAACCAAATACATGTTTATCTTGAGATAAAATGATAATTCTAAATTGTTATGCAGTTTTGCAGCTTTGCAACCCTTGAAATGTGCTACAAAAGGACCCCATTCCGACGATTTTTTTTTAAAAATCCCTGCAAGGGCCATTAAACGTGGGCTTAGGTACAAAAAAGGTTTATGACATGCGCCGAAATCCTACACCACACGAACGAGCCTCATAAAAATGTAAATTTTTTTTGCATACTGGCCTCTCCCCCACAACGATGGGTGTGACTGTACCATGCAATGCAGATATGTGTCCATGGCACATTGCATAGCCATACTCGTACATGTAGGCTATGCTCATTTCAATATATTGTGTAGCTACTTAAATGTGACAAGTATAACGATCCAACCATATGCTGAGAGGAAAGCTGGGCAACATATTACACTTTTATTAGGCCTAGATTTTGAGACAGAATTTTTTGACATCCCGCAGATTTTTTTTTAATATCTCGTAGCTAAACAAGAAGACTACAGATAAAAATAAGAAATCAGGCAAGGATAGTTACCATAACAACGCTGAGAACAAAAGCAAAAATAACGACTGGAGGGCCCTAGTTGACTGGGGATTAATTAACAACCTTTGCATTTTCACTGGTTTACAGTAGGCCATAAAATAGCGTTTGTAGTAGGCCCTAGCTATAGCCTACCTTTTCTAAATAGCTTCGAATGCCTTTCACACCTTAAAACAACCCATCCTCGCAAATCCTCCCATCTAAATTCCAGTTTAGTGAATCATTTGCAAAAACGTGTCTTGACATTTGCAGGGAAAGTTTATCAGCAGGTTTAGCAGGCTAATACGTCGAAGAAAGAAAAAAAAAACAGCTAATATTGATAACAACCCTCTTGGTCACTGAGCAACCTACAGGGTAAAAAAGCAGCAAGTGTACTCAACTAACCTCATAAGTGGAAAAACTCTACTTGCACTGGAATACTCAACAGGCTTCCTATCATTTATGACAAATTTACTAAACGATTATCTGAAAATATGCATTAATAAGTCATTTTTCCATTTTTTATATTACAATTCTGTATTTAAAATATTAGTAGGCCTAGTATAAAAGTATAAATTATACATCAATACGCCAGATTTTGTGGCATGATCTATGCAAGTAGAAATCCATCTAGCCTCCGGCCTGGCAATTGTTATAAAACAAAAACTGTAACACCATATAAAACTAAATAAGACACTTTAGTAGGCTATAGGTCTTATACAATGTACAAAATTGTATATATATATAGGCCTACATGTACTTGATTTTTCTTTACCCAGTTTTGTTAAGGTTCTGAGTAGGTTCAATGTAGCCTACAGTAAATAGCAATTCGAAAACATTGTTTGACAGCAATTCCAAAGCCAGCAAACTTTTCTAATGAAAATATTTACTTAAAAGCCCAATTTATTTGCTTCTTATTCAAACACTGAATCAAGTTTCCAAAAAAAAAAACAGATAGTGCTGGTGTCAACGTCTTAAATGAAACTCAAGATTAAACCATTCATGTTTTTGTAAGCTTGCAAATCTAGTTTTATAATTAAAATGCTTAATTATATATTGATTTTATCCAGAAGTAAATACAAGAAACCAGATACGAGTTTACAAACATATCTTTCACTTTAAACTTAATTTCAAATTACCAATTTAACAGTACAGTACATGTACATGTATTACATTTTCTCCTTCATATTAATAATCAAATAATGAAATGCTAAAACACGTGCTTCTTTTTTCAGGTAAAAGCTCAGGTATGTCAACTTGTCATAATGTCGTATGCAAAATGAAATGTCGAAACATAAATTTTGAACAGTAAAACAGTTGGCCCTACTTTTTTTATGTAAAAATTGAAAAATTCACAGTTGACATTTCAGTAAACGCATTCTTTTGAAACGAAATAGTGAATGTTACAACTTTTTGAATGGTTGCCAAGATTTTGTCTACTATCTTGCTCAATTTTATTCATATGGTAAAGAAGGTTAACCTTTCGAACAGACTCTGACACGTTTTCTCAAGATGTTTTCCCCCACTGTATATCCGCCCATTTCCTGTCAAGTTGACTTTGCAGTCAACATTTCATATTGTAATTCCTTGGACAAACAAACCAATACAGTTCTTGGTCAAGCCAGGTAGTTTCAGCCATTGGTCATAGAACAACATGTGCTCACAGTTACCTATTACTATAGTAACAAAGGGTCATCCTTGTATTATCCTACACAAGGGTCAACTAGCTTCTCTTCAAAACGTGCATGGCCATTGAAGATTCAAATGGTCAGACATGACCACACATTTCCAAAGCCAAAATTGAATGAGCTTGATTGTAAATCAACTATATCCTATAGTGCACGCAAATTACTGTTGCTGAGTAGGCGTTTCGAATTACGATGATTGGCACTATGACCATTCACCGGTTTTAATGGTTTTATAAGGTCGGTACTAGTGGATTCGAATCTATCATGAATCATGCACTTAAATAAATAAATTGATATGAACGATAGAAGGGTTAAGTTAAACCAAACTCACATTCTCCTAAGATGAAATCCAATTGTCAAGAGGCTTCAGTGCATTCCACATGCAGATCCCTTCGGGTAACTAAATCCAATTTGGTGGCACGAGTATACATTAGATAACAGCGGGGTTAAAATAAAGACCACCTGGATGAGTTTATCTCTCTTATCAAATTGCGAATAAATGGAGAAATCATCATCGAAAGTTCAAAAACGAAGCACATTTAGAGACGAGCGATACAACCAGCCTGGCACACGCACCTCAAACAAGTGAATTGACTGAATTCGAATACGAGATCTCGTATCAACGACCGTGAGAAAAACTAGGTTTAGGTGGCGACATCTAACGGGAAAATTGAGTAACACTGTACGGGAAATCCCAAAAGTTAGAAGATCAGGCGTGCTTACCTGGTCAAAAAAATTAAATACATTGTAGATAAATTCTATTGTTATTTGGCCCTTTGGTTTATATTGTTGACAATAATTTCAATAGAAAACAAGCCTTATTTCTGTATTGTTAAATTATCAAAAGCCTTTTTTTTTGGATTGCGTACCTGAATAAGCATTTTTTTCTAATTTTTTTTAAATTTAATTTTGGAAACTATTAGGAACAAATTGAATGTACGAGGACCAAGCATAAATATTCTATTATTTGTTTAATTTTTTTGTTAATGTATATCTATATTGCATTTCATGGAAATATGTCTGTAAAGTTTATAATTGTAGAAAGTCTGGTAAACATTATGGACATACATTATTTCCATGAAATGGAATAGACATATATAAACAAAAAATTTAAATAAATGATAGAATATTTGTGCTAGGTCCTCGTACATTCCATTTGTGCCTAACAGTTTCCAAAATTAAATAAATAAATTAGAAAAAAAGGCTTATTCTAGTATACAACCCTCTTTACTAATAAACATCAATGAATAAAAATATTGTGCAAAATTCATCACGTTTTGGTACATCCAGCTGGCTGGTTTTTTTAAATGTGTTTTCTCCGGGCATTTTTTAAATAAATTTTTTGTGAGATTGTTGTTCATGTTTCAACATTTGGCCGCTAGTGTCCCATCAAAGACAACATTATTTCAAACACTGCATGCGCAATTATGAGTTTATACTGTTGAATTTTATGAAATGAAATAGCCTACTAGATGTTCTAAAACGTTATGAATAGAGCAATTTTTGTCATTAATTTATTTTTATAAGTTATGGAGAAAATGGCTTTTGAAATTTAACTTTGCAGGTATAGGGCTTGCTCCAGAAGGTAAAGTACCTTAAGTTATTTCCAATTATCCTGCCAATATACATTCTATGATTCAGTCGACAATACTAATAGACCTATGGTCAAAAAAATGATATAAACCAAGATATAGATAGGAAATACTAATCAATTACTTTAATCTATTTTGAAATAAAAGCTTTCATATTTTAGGAGTGGGGAATTGATATAGTCGTAATAAATTTATCTGATAGCATTCACCTGGGCATATTTCTTAGAAGCTTGCACCACCAACATATTTTAACTTGAAATCTGTTCCAGTGTTCTGTCAAACTGCAAAATATGGATAAATAGGAATCAGACGATCATGAAACAAATTCCCATTATCAATCACAATATTTAATCGCTAAACTATATTCATATCTAAACAGATAAAAACATCACATATGGTTATTATGTGTACACGCCTAACATATATGCTTCAAAACTCACGGTAATGCATAAGAAAATAAATAGAAAACGTGTTTTGTTTGCTGACTAGCATGGTTAAAATGATTCTCCAATAACTTGTGCAGTTTCTTTTGCGTATGACTAGGCAGTCTTACAAATGTTAAAGTTGAGTAGCCACACGTAACAAGTCTATAAAGGCAGCTAAATACAGTGAGCGTGGTCAACATAACTTACGATACATTGAGCTACCTTCGCTTGAAGCAAGCGAAAGTTACTCCAGCAACTAGCGTTTCCAACAATCCACATAATTTGCTTTTATACAAAGGGTGTTCAGCGATTTTCCGCAATGACCTTTTTAAAAGAACGGCAAAGAAATTTCCACATTGAAAAATGCATTTTTCCCCATCGTTCTGGCAGCGAGTCCATGACTCTTTCAAAAAAACTCCGTAGGGTGCCATTTAGGCCAACTGCTTATAAGCAGTTGGCTTATGAAGCTTATAAGCTTCATGTCGATTTCAAGATGGCTTATTGTGGCAGTTTTTCTCAAAGACCTGATTATCAGCATCCAGAACGATGGCAAAAATGCATTTTTTTAAGATATAAATTATTTTGAATAAAAGTTGAAGTTTAAATGTATTTCTCATACCAAATTTCATTAAAATCCATAAAGCTGTTCTTTTTTAAAAAAATGATTTTGGAAAATTAATGAACACCACTCGTATTAGAAGAATTTTTTTCTATCTTGGTTATCACACACGAGTTACTTTACAAGGCTGGCTTCACAATATAAGTAATCTGAACATAGTTAACAGTTAATCAGTAGGGCACTTGTAGTCATTGAAACATTAAATTCTTAGGCAATTGCAATTGGGAATACAAACCCCATACACCATACTTCACTGAAACTTCATCAGCATGCATTGCCAAAGTCAGAACGCTAAATACGTTCAATGCCACTACAGTACACATTGTAGTTTTGCTAGCTATGTTGCCACGAGGTTAATTTACAGTTAAATGCACGAAAGCTATAATCTAGATGGGCTGATATACAGGGTATTCTAGAACTCGTCAATGGTCATTTATCTCCTAAACTATGCATCCAAATAAAAAATTGCTTAGAATTTGATTCCCTTCAAAAATAAAACTTCAAGTAAGTCTACAATAAATCTAAACACCTAAAATACTGTAAATGGAAAATTCCTACTCATGCATTGCAATAACTTGGTAAACTTCAAAAACTTATCCCTAGAAAGCAATGTCTAAATGATTACAAGTGCGGCACAAACAACAGCAATCAGCAATTCCAATAAACCGCAACCACGGAATGAGACTCTGAATGATAATCCTCAAATAGGGGGTGAAGGGGGTCTAAAAATCGCTCCTGCATTGCCACTGAACCGAACAAATCAACTTTGTAACGATCATGGCGCAGAATGCCAACTGTAAACGGGCCCGAAAAACCTATCAAATACACGAGCAGTAATTTGATGGGAATTTAAAATTTCCGGCTAGTATATTGTGCCTGCGTATATACAAAGTAAAAAATATTACAAGTATTTGGAGGGGTGGGGGTTGGTTACTAACGAAACTTTTTTTCAAAAATGCAGGAGGAGGGAGTATGGTCGCTAAATTAAGCCTAGATTTGACGAGTCCTGCATCAGAGCAGTTTTTATAGTTGGACGTAGCCAACAAGCAGCGCACCCGAGAGCTTCGATGAAACCTCTCATAAACATCTTGGACACTGCACTTAGACCTTACCAGTGAAATGCACAATTGATCGTTCGAATGTGTTCGTGCACATGCATTGCAATGTGGAAAAGATCCAATTCGAAGCACATTCATTCCTTAATAAAGCAACCAAGCGAAAGAGAAAGCTGGGAGAGAGCTGTAGTGAAGCTCTTCACAAGACGGTGCATTTCAGGTCCAGCTTGCCTCTCCTGTTTCTTCTCTTCCTTTCGTCAGCACTTGGGGGTTGATTCCTTAAAATTAAAAAAAAAATCTAAATATGCCAAATCTTAGAATCAGCACGGTACTGTGAAAACGAAAATCTGTATGTACCTTATAATCCGAACAACCTCGTGAAAGGCAGCATCAACATTTAGGGGAGGATCCTTGGCACTAGTTTCAATATATGGAATCTAAAAGAGCAAATTAATGGAATATGTTAAATGGCACAAATGAGAAATAGACGATCCATAACAAGAAATATTGATCAAATCATAATTCTACCTTGAGTAAGGTGGCCAGCTCCTTTCCTTGCTCTTCTGACACTTTGCGAAGGTGGACTAAATCCACTTTATTGGCCACTAATAGCATGGGATACGAATCCCTGTCTTTTACCCGTAAAATCTGAGTGTGGAAATTGTGAATGTTTTCGTAGCTTTGCTTGTCCGTAACGGAATATACGAGAAGAAAACCATCGCCTTTTCTCATGTATTGTTCCCGCATGGCACTGAACTCCTCTTGACCAGCCGTATCCAGAACTAACAGAGCAAAGAAAAAAAGTAGCTTTACTTAATCTGCTAAAATTACAAAAAAATCATGTCAAAACAGCAAATTTGGATAACGATCTTTACCATCTAAAATGCACCAGTTACCATCAATGTCTGTATGTTGAATGTAAGAATCCTCAATTGTTGGGTCGTAATCGGTTACAAACAGTTTTTGAAAAAACTGAATTGTCAGAGCAGACTTGCCAACACCACCATCTCCTACCACAACCAATTTATACGTGGTCAGGTTTTCATTTGGTGGTTTTGACATTCTCCTCCTTCGTAGTTTGGAAATTGCAGTTGATGTTACGTGGTGACGTAAAGAAATTGTCAGTTAGCAGCAATCAATCCTGCAAAATTAAAAAATACACTGAAATTAAAGTTAACACTTTTCTGATGAGAGGCGAAGACCAAAAACTCAAGCTAGATGATGCAAATTTTATTCAAGGTATCCGTTTCAGTTTTCGCTTCACAAACATGTGTTTTTAGCATAAGCATGACTCATATATTTGCGAATCCAATGTCCTTTTAAGACGATTCATGCCGGATAATGCTATCAGATGTTCAACGAGAAACAACTGTACAGAAGGCCGACGCCCTGAGCAAAGCAGTGAAGCTTACCGTTTTAAGCTGGAAATACGAAAACATCTGGTTTGAAAACATGCTACAAAGCATTGTTCAGAGAATGATTTGCATTAATTCTTTTGCACGCAGTTAAGCATGTCGCAAAAATGACCAATATCGCATGGAGAGATGTAACAAAAATTACATTTTGCGAAATTAATGTCTAGAATCTTGCAGCATGTCAAATTCATTACATAGATTTCATGCGAAATGGCGTCGACTTGAAATTTTCCAACAATGATTAAAAGCATAAGGATATATTTTTGCATAAGGATAAAGCATAAGGATAATATTTGCGAATCCAATGTCCTTTTAAGACGATTCATGCCGGATAATGCTATCAGATGTTCAACGAGAAACAACTGTACAGAAGGCCGACGCCCTGAGCAAAGCAGTGAAGCTTACCGTTTTAAGCTGGAAATACGAAAACATCTGGTTTGAAAACATGCTACAAAGCATTGTTCAGAGAATGATTTGCATTAATTCTTTTGCACGCAGTTAAGCATGTCGCAAAAATGACCAATATCGCATGGAGAGATGTAACAAAAATTACATTTTGCGAAATTAATGTCTAGAATCTTGCAGCATGTCAAATTCATTACATAGATTTCATGCGAAATGGCGTCGTGAAACGTCCGCACAGTATTTTACATAACACTATCGGTGCATTGCTGCCCCCAGAACACCAGATTCCAATTGCACAGAATGAGGTTCG
>JAQGCC010003976.1:0-14039 GCA_034698905.1 Xestoiulus laeticollis
CGCCTGAATTCAAAGATGGCTGCCGGCGCACAAGGCACCGTCTACCTGAATGTCCACCTAGTGGCAAACGTGGGAAAATCTTACGCCGTTACGTGTGAATGCCGATCTCTCGACGTAAAAGTGATTTCCGTTTTACGACGAGTGATTCGCGTTTGGTGCGTGGGGGGCTTTAAAGACAAAAATGAAGATGGTAAAACAGTATTAAGATTGATGACTTTTTTTTCAAGCCTGCACTAAAAAAAAAGTGATAGCCTATACACATGAAATTGTGCATGTAATGCGATAAAATAACTTTGAATATACTTAATTCACTGTTTCTAATTTTTTTTTAAATTAATTTTCTATTTTCTTCGAGGTTCTACTGTACTAAATAGAGGTAGATAAACCAAAAAAGGCTAAACAACAAGACATACATCTACAATATTTTCACCATCCCAGACTTCCATGTATAAAAGGCAGACATTAGTGCGGGTGTTTCCAACAGTCGCCCGCAATTGTGCACCAGGTGGGAAGCATGCCCGAGGGATATTACTTTTTTTTTTTTATTGGACAAAGACTCATCTCGAACCCCTTTGAAACCCAAATGGATGCTATTTTGTAAGTGCCTTTGACCCGCCGATCCAGACTGGCATGAATCTGCACTTCAGGAAAGTTAGCCGTCTGGTGTTCCTCAGGGTTTGAATGCCAGCTTCCAAACCTGTTTCGAGGTTCAGTTCGGAATGCTTCAGACACATCACAATTAATTAAGCGAAATTTTAAACAACTGTCTTAGAGTGTAAAGTGTAATTAAACGGTGGAAAAGGTTTTCACGTACCCTATAACAACTGTTCATCAAAAGTGCACACGATTTAGCAAATACACATAACCTGCACTGCATCATGACGTTTCGAACACGATTTCCTTAAATTTCTCACATAAGGTAGCAAAAAACACCATTTTTCACCATCATAAATGTAACTTAATTGTGAGCAAGCTATCTTGGAGAAGTTGAAACTGATGTCATTTGTTTGAAAAAAAATTGTGTTTTTGTTTAAGTTTTCGCTAAATTTGGAGAGGTCATGAAAACTCATCGAGCATGTGAACATCTATTATATACAAAAATTCAACCGATTTTATTAATGTATATAAAGAAGAATTTAATTGCGTAACTACAGCTCATAAG
Source organism: Xestoiulus laeticollis (assembly GCA_034698905.1). NCBI lineage: Eukaryota > Metazoa > Arthropoda > Diplopoda > Julida > Julidae > Xestoiulus > Xestoiulus laeticollis. The sequence goes on from JAQGCC010003976.1 coordinate 1,163, forward strand.
AATTTCTAGAATAAGAAACACGTGCAATCATTACATAAGAACCTACATGTTTACATTTTAGCTTACATACATGTACATTATGTACTATACTACCGTATACATGTACTAAAAAGAAGCATGTGAGAAAAAAAACTTGCACATCAAAAATACTATAACGTAATACATCAAATTAATCTGCCAAAATTGGGAGAGCTCGTGTGCAAGTTGTGCCATTTTTATTAGTCAATAAAAAATGACTATAAACTTCGAGTAAACACTTATAATTGCTCAAATCCGTAAACGCTTCAGGTTAATATTTGATCGATCATAAACACGGTCATCATATGAAACATGCAAGATTGAGAGTTGAATTTGTCAAGGCTACAAAGCAGAATTATACACACTGTAATATCAAGTTTATATGTGAAATGCTGGTCATTGATTATTGATTTCGTCACATATAGCTACACATTCATGATGTACATTATAATCACGAGGAATTATTTCAGTAAATAAGCATTGCAAAAAACAAAACACATGTAGGTTGAATAAGTATAGTTTTTTTTTTTAAAAAACAGCTGGTTACCATTGTTTTTTTCAATTTTAATTTTAGTTGTCAAGGAATTAATCAATTTTGAACCAATGGAATCACAAAGTAGACATTGTCTGAGTCGTCGTCGTTATTCACAAAAGAAAAACACACAGGAACTTGGATACAAGCCCTGTATTTCTGTATATTGCAATGGATATGTCGTCTTCATGTTATATATACTGTATAGTGAAAGGATGAAATTGGGCACTTAGTCTTGTTATGTCTCGACAGTTAGTTAGTTGGGCGATTGAAGCGCCACATGAGAGCAGAATCCAGAGACTCTTCCATTCCCATCCATGTTCAAATGAGCTGTTTTTTCCCCCAAAAGGAGTTGTATGAGCGATAATAAATCCAATTGGTGGCATTTCAGATATCTTCAGTTTAATTAAACTTTATAATGGATGATGAACAACAATCGCGCATCGAGCAATTTGGAATTAACGGAACGCCAAAGAAGACCCGCAGCAAATAAACAGTCGAGGGTAAAAAAAAATATCTCATCAAAAGGCACGACTATAGGAACATAGCTACGACAAAGGTAAAGGAATGGGATGCAATTGGGGAAGGAGCATCAGGGATATGGCTCAAAGGGGGTTGGGATCATCAGTCATTGTTTGCCAGCCACCGGTTTAATTCCAGGCCCATACGTGCCACCCGCTGCATTCTGGGAAGCCATGCCGTGTGGCAAAGCAGCCCATTTTAAAAAGAATGCAAACAATTTCGTTGTCGTAAATTATGAAAACACGTGGGACAATTACGGCCGACTTGATGGAGAAATTTCCTAATTATCAGAAGCGTAATTATGTCGGAAAGGAAAGAGTTGAACGTAAAAAAATGCCAACTGCTAGGTTTATCATCAAGATTGCGCTACAACAAAATGGCACCAGCTGGCAATGGCATTAAATACAGCACACACAAAAAGCGCTTTGGTTAGACACACGCAGTGTGGCACTTGAATGCAGATTGGCTTATAGATTCGCGTGCTAATCATCGTGTATCCAGGGAATGACAAAAACCAACAAAAACCATGAACAGGTGCTTGAAGGCTCACCTATTGCATATTGTTTGCTTTAAAAAATCCTTAATGTTCTTTTTTGTAATATTATGCACTTTTTCAAGCACTCTTCCTTCCATTGCATTCGAGCTGAAAATTTCGACTTGGAAAAAAAGAGTCGGATTATCACAGGATCGGAATACCGAGACTGCACTTTTATAAGTCAAAGCCAATCAGTTTTATTGTGAGCTTACCTACAGAAGGTGGTCATAGTAATAATAAAAACATTTCTAAAGCCTCAATCCTTTTTAGAAAGTCTTGGTCACCAATTTTCAAATGCCTCAAACTGAATAAATTTCCAGCATGTAGCCAACAGGAGTTTTTTTTTTTTTAATTTAGCAAACAAAGATATAGAATATATCCCTAAACTGTCAGTAGTTACGCAAATCGTTTTGTTCCTTTCCATGTGTTTAAAAATAAAGCATACCGGTAGTTTTATTAGACCAGAATTAAATAAAAAGTTATAAACAGACCTGCAATTTTTGAACCATCACTGTATATAAAACCCATCATGCTGGATAATTAACCACGTTTAGCAAATAATCGTTAAATATCATATGCATACATGTATGGATGAAGGATAAGTTATCTTAAATTGATATTTTTGCAAAGTAGAACTATTGAAATTTTGTATACAATTTTGCATAAAAGTACAATGAATAAGTACAAAAATATACTGTATTCAATGTAGCATAAAATAGGGATTGATATCTAGTCACAGTATACATTTCAACACTTCTATGACGCTGTCAACCTGCAAATATAAATTACCTGTAAACAAAACATAACCGCCAAAGGGTGACATGCAAAGCTTAGAGTAACAAGACTTTTTATATGAAAGGTAATAAACGTTACATTTTATCTAATGCAGGTTTCGAAAATAACAGGTTTGGTTAACGATTAACAAGTTCAACAAAAAAATTAATTATAAACTTGCTCAGCAATCAATCTCTTGTGCTAACTAGCTATACGACTGGCATTTACAGCAACGAATTAGACGTTTGTCCATTGATTCGCCATTGACAGTGTCATGCAAATGTGTCATTTACAGAACTAACATTTAAAAAAAAATGTTACGAGACAGAAGGCAATGACATGAAAAGCAAAAGTCAAGGGCGTCATAACCCCCTGTCATCTCTAATGAGAAAAGCTATAAGGCAAGGTGGTTAAACTTGATGAATTGGAAGATGGACTGGAATCGAGAGTCTGATCCTCCTATGGTATTTTTTTCCCTCCCTCTCGGTCCTGGAGCATTTTGCTATTCAGCGTTGGTCGTCCAAAGTTGGTCTATTATTCATTCAGCGAATCAACTCTTCTAAAACTTACACTTGTTTTTACTTTTTTTTTTCTTTCGATATTTCTCGTATAGTTAGTCTAGCGAGGCAGGCAAGAGTGAGACAAGCCTAGCATAAAGAAGTTATTGAAGAAGAAGAAGAAGAAGCTTTTTTTTAGAGTTCTCCAATAAATCCAGCCATAGTGCAGAGAGGCATTCGCATGCGAGTCACACGAGTCCCCGTTAGGCCATAGTCTCGTGTAGTGCTAGTTTGTTCACCAAATGACTTCTATTTTACGTCAGCTCAGGGATTGATTACCCAAGCGGAGGATTTAGATTCAGGGCTTTTTCCCCTCTTTGCCCGCATAGGAATATTAGACACCTTCGCATTTGCAGGGAGCAAGGAGCTGCAAAAAAGATCGAGAGACAAATAGAGAGTAGAAACCATCTACATAAATATGGATATGAAATAGATCTCTAAAAAGTTGAAGAAAAGTCAAGAATATATCAAAAGTCGTAAAAAAAAGGCATTCTCTGCCGTCTTGCAACGCCGGAACCCAAATCAGGGGAGCGGCAAAAAAGTAGAATCGTGAGTGGAGCTGCTAAGATTCTGGATAAAGATTGCAAATGCTGAAAAGCCTTCGACGTCCATTTTAAAAAATTCTTATACTCTTGTCAACTACCTTAAGAACAATAACAAAACTATAGGTATAGGACACCAAAATATAATTTTTAACATCCCTATAGTGAAAAATCTCATTGCATGGAAACCCATTGCTTATGAGATTAAACATCCCATTGCTATTCCTTGCACCTTTTTAGTAATGTACTATACGTTGTTGTAAGATTGGAATCTCATAATAGACTCGTGATAGCTTATTATTAAGGGACTCGATGCCATAGTCCCATAGAATAAAATCCCTTTGATAGTCCCATTAGCATATGCTCCACTTGGGATAGTAAACTTGGCTATTTTAATAAAATAATGGATGTTACATTTTGGGAATAGCTTCGATGTCATTGCACCAATCTTATTTAATGTATATAACACGTACATGTAGATGTGATGCTCGAATTCAATGGAATTTTATTGAAGGGAGTGAGTGATCATATATTGGTTATTTCTTAAAATCGCTGCAAAATAATAATAATTCAGACATTAAGAGATTCGTTCATCGAACAGGTTGGATTCTACAAACAGTAATGATGAGATATATACTTCTCCAATTAAGATAGCAACAGCACCAAAAGCTTCTGCTATCAATCGATTATTTCAAGCTATTAATACTGCCTGTCTTATTGAGCAAGTTCGGACCATGGCAACTTGCAGAAATCCCAGCTCTTTCTATACGCAAATACCGCTCGGTAAATACTCTTAATTGACAATCTGGTGCTATGCTAGTATCTGATTTCCAACCCAGTTATCCTGATTCAGTTTGTTTTAATCTCCGGTCCATTTAAAGGGATTGAAACGATATCATAATCAGAAATGCTCATGTCCTTCCTGCACATTCTCTCAAGCTTACCCCGTATAGGTGGGATTAGTCTGGAATTTACATTTCATTAGTTCTCCTTCGTTGTTTACATAATGTTACTGTATGAAGTTACAACCCAATTTCATATGAACTTATACAATGAATAACAACTTCTATTTATCATGTATAAATGCATATTTTCTTAGCCCGTAGAACAGGCTTGGTTTTATTGAGTGATAACAATACATGTATTACCTGATTATTAAGACCATGTACATTCGTTTCGGAATGTCACTGTTTAAAACAACAACAGTCTTTATAAAAGTTAGATCAAATACGATAACACGTGAATTTATCCAATAATGTATCCATGGAATTTTGGTTCATATGTTACTTTTATTATACTATAAGCATATAATGTGTAAAATGTGTACACACATATTACTGTAGGCCAATTATTTTCACTTGGGAATACAAGTATATGACACTAGATGTGCTAACGATTACAAACTAATCGCTTTTTTCAGCTAAATTCGGCTAAGTTCGTAGTGACGGAGGCTGAGAAGAGCAAATTTCCTGTTTGACCGACTTAATTTGTCTGTCTCCCCATCATTACACGTGAATCAAATAGGCGAAGCGCCATTACAACAATCATTGGCGCCCCAATACAGAATAGCACAAGCTCGGCCAACCCACTCAGGCTTCCGTCATAGCCAATTAAGCAAAAACTTATCTTAACATGGCTAACTTTTCCCACCCGTGATAGTAATTATTAATAGGATGCTCACGGGTCTATTATAAAAAATACTAAGCATTTAGTTCATTTGACTCATCTCTTCACGAAACGATGGAAACGAAAAACAAAATATCTTGTCAGTAAATATTTAATAAATGTAAATTGCGTGTTAATATAGCCAAATGCACCACTCATCACGGGGTTGCAGAAATTCAAACAAAGCGCAGAAGAAGAAAAAAACAATAATCAGGGAAGCGTAATCAAAAATGGTAATTAATCAGCATCACACACAGCCTGTGCCACCCCCTAAAATTTTAATTGAAATGCAAAATGTTTGATCAAACAAGTTTGACAAGTGTTTTCGTATAATGTAGGTCTATACAAAAATCAATTTGTTTAATGAGGCAACAGCGCTGGGGTTGTGCAAACAAGCACGTACGGTATATTGAAGCCACGCCTTCACGCATATCTACCACACTATATAACGCCTCGTTTCATTCAATAGTTACCACCAAAAAAAAAAAAATAATGTTTGTTTGACGGAATTTGTTGACTGCATTTTCTCTATGCTAATAATAAAAAACCAGTGAAACCATTAAATTTAGCTGTGTCACATCATCAGGAACATGATGTATTCTACAGCCTCCCGTCCACATGCGATTAAGCTATGCCACATCATCACATTCAAAAAACGTTGTCTGGAGCATGATGTATCCTATAGCCTCCCATCCAGAAACGATAATTTAAGCCATGCCACATCATCACATAGCTGCAGAAAAATGTATAGTTTTTACATTGTAGAGATGCATTCGCCATTCGAAAAACATTGTCTGGAGCATGATGAATCCTATAGCATCCCATCCAAAAACGATAACAGCAAAATGCAAGAGCTTATCGAACATTGACGGTCTTTACTTTATGCATATAGTCATGCAAGTAACCAAAAGCTTCCAGAGCTTCTGTCTGCCGACAGGATCTGAGTCGATGCTTGCACAATATACATAAACAGACGCTGCTATATATACACTGTACATGTACAGTGGAGTATAATGCAAGCGGGAAAGTATATTTGGACGTGCAAATTCAATTTGATGGAAAATGGCATCGTCTTTTTGCGCGTAATTGAATTGTTGCAAATCCCTCTTTGTAATCAGCAACGAAAATGGATGTAAATTTATAGCCAACAGGAAAATCTCATTTACTCTAATATTATAGGGAAAGGTTGATCGAGACGAACTTTTATTCCCTCTCTGCAGTTACGCTTGCTACTTCCTTTTGCCATTCAATTGGTCAGAGCGAAGCGATAATTAGGCGAGGATACGACCCGAATAATTGCCGAAACTATATGCTGTACATATCGAAATAAAATCCACGTACACTGTATACATGACATATGCGAGATAATGCCTCTATATGCATATATCCATTCTTAATTCAACGCGTATATCCAGTTGAACCAAAGTGTAAAAGCCGAGATGAATCCAAAATGAGCTCTGATAAAGGGAATTCAAAATGGTGACATAAAAACCACGATGCCATTTCCAGTTTTCAAATCGAACGAGAGTGAGAGAGCTAGGGTTGCCAACCGAGACAACGAGAAATTCAAAAACGAAAAAAAAAAAAAAAAAATGACGTCATTTCATCCCTTATACACTGTATATTGCTCATTTGCATGCGCCTTATACCCCTCGGTGCATGGGACAAAATGGACAATTTCACCAGATCGCACGATCGGTTGATTTTTATAGTCGGTACACACTGAAATGTTCGTTTTTCTTCGATGTGCTGATTGAAAAATCCATATATAGGACCATGGAGTCCGGCCGGCCATGTTTGGATATATCCAACGTTTCACCCGCAGGAGAGATTTCAAAATGGCTGAAGCGGTTATCAGCTTTTTAGTGTGTTTTGTCCGAGCCTCTTATCGCCATGTTACATGCAACACTGAAGATAAAGAACAATGCTTCGTTTATTTCAATGTAGACTTAACTACTGCCATATAGTCCGTAGTCCATGTAAATTCGGTCCAATTAGAACGCCTTTTGTTTTTAGATTAATCCGAAATCATAATTTCATCATCGACAGGATTAACTTTGAAACCACAAAAAGGTTTATTCAGCTTAAGCTTATGGACCTAAACGCTTAACTTGTTTACCTTATGCCATCTAGATCCATACATTCATCATTTATAATTACCCTATTTAAGAGTGTGGAAGCACATTGCGTCCAATGAACTTCGTTCTTGTACAATAACATGTATCGCATCCTGGTTTCGATCAAACAAATAACAGTAATCGAGTTCTGATGTTTTTTAAAAAAATTATAATTTAACGGACCATAGCTTGCGTTTGTAATGTAAATTTAGAAATATTATCAAATCCAAAAATGGGTTCCGTACATTATAGCCTACATTACTTCACATACTGATGTGTTCAGTAAAATTTACACTCAACCCATCATTTTCATCAATAATTCATGTTAATTTTATACCATTTTGCCAAAAACAAAGGAAATTGCGGACACCTACCAATCTTGAACATATTCACATACTATAGGGTTGAAAGCAAACAACTCTAAAACCACAAAATATAGTTTTAAAACATGTACACGAATTTTTTCGTGCAACACTTAATAATATATGTGCATGATTACTATTTATAAAATATGGCCAAGTTTGTATCCTTCATATCAATTGTACCACGATGCATGTATGGCTTCCAATGATCACATATCAGTAGTTACTTGGGACTAAAGCCCTTGCAGTCAGAGTCAAAGGTTCCATTCAATAAAACATAAACACGATACAGTTAAAATGTGTTCGAACCTCCTTATACCGACTGAATCAGTGGTTTTATATGTAAATTGAGTTGGGTGGAATGGGCGATATTTCAATGTACATATACTGTATCAAGCTCACGACTGGCTTCCTATAGAACATGCTTGAAATCTTGAAAGCTTCAGCCATATTATATATTAGACGTTTAATACCCTTCGTGGATCCCATTCCCTGTACGGTACACAGATATTTTGGCATCTATAAGAGGGAGAAAACACTTCGATATAGCAATGGACTGCTCGCTCTATTTCTTAATATATCTAGCCGGGTTCATAATCGTTAGCCCAAAGTTTTACAACCAATAAAATTTTTTTGGCAACAAATATATGTAGCTCGTAATATTTGAAGCAATTTTTATACAGATAACTCTTCCCTTTCGCCCCATAAGGGTTTTTTTCCATAGCCCATTTCAAGGCACATTGCTAAGCAGAAAGAAATGGGAATGCAAATTTGGTGTGTATAAAAGAGGCCATTTTGGCTCTGGCGCAATTGCAATTGGTGGTGGGAAAAAAGCTTAATTGTGGACCAGAGAGAAAAAAATAAATGTCCATCAAGCACGCCCGTATATTGCCTAATAAGCTGGAAATATTGCCGCATTTGCATAAGCAGGCTGCATTTCCATTTTGAAAACCATGCCATTACAAGACGATTGGCATGCAAGCGTGAGTCAGTAAAAACGAAGCTAGGAATTACTAAAACCTCGGGTTTTTTCCCCTTTTTCTCCCTAAACAAATTTTTAGAACTAAAAACTAGAATGAAATTCCTCCATTTTTAAAATGATGCATTAAAAAAGTATGCATGCTAGTACGCAGATGAATCTAAAAAACATACATTACATGTACATCGTAAGGCATACCAGCTTATTATTATTATATGAATAGTGATTTTAAAATCACATATAATCAAGGTGTGTTCATTTAGCCAAATCGTAATTCGGCTGGTGCCAATATCGTATGATGGCATTATGCATATGCTTCTGCTAAAAGGCATGACATTTTTATCTCAAACGAACTAAAATGCATCATGGTCAACGATAAAAACGTCATATCCGCGCATGCGTCGCTAACTTAACCGAAACGGAATCGTAAGGATATATTTCATTTAGATCGTGCAGATCAAAATCCCTATTGTCAGCAACTTGACCACTAGCATTTCAACGCAAGGGCAGCAAGAGTGGCTTTTAGGTGAGAAACTACAATTATAGCAAATCACTATACATGTACAATTGTACTAGAACATCGTATTAAATTAGCCTCATTGCAGCTGCAGAAATCTAAAATTTTCACTGCATGTTTATGGTTGATACACTTGGCATTAATCTTAATACCGGGATTTTTTCCAACAAGGGAAAAAGACATGACTTTCATTTCTAAGAAAATCCAAAAATGCTATTAAAATATGTTTACGATATATTTATTGATAGCATACGCTCGCCAGGGCGACACTTGGTTTTTTAGCGAATATGTTTAACAAAATACGTGATTTGAATAGTAATGGCAACGCGTTTCAGTCTCGATTTTATGCAAACCATTTCGGGTAAGCGTATAGGAACGTTATTAGCGTATCTGTGTTATTTTTAATATGTTAAAAATTGACTTCCAAAATGTGCTTCCATATTCAGACATGTGCGCAACGTCATGCTGATGTTGGTGCTTTTTGTGGAGTTGGTTTTCAGACAATACGTGTAAAGGTCAGAAGAAAGACAGTTGAAAAATGGTAGAAATCTAGGCTAGGAGGTCATTGATATGCAAGGGGGGAGGGAAGGAGAAAAAGGCACCCACTCAAGGGTATGGAAGCGAAGGTGGAAGGCACATTCGAAAAGTTAGCCAGCTTTCGATCAAAAATGCAAATTACGATGCAAAAGTGCTGTTGTGCATCTTGGGCGCATAAATTCAGAGAATAACAAAAGGAAGAAATACATATTTATGAGGATATTATGACTAATATGAATGCTTTGTTCCCTGTAATGGCATTAATAAAATGCAACAAAAAGAGGTCGCAATTGAAGAGTGGAAAAAAAAAGCCGTATAAATTAAAACTCGAACGAAAACGACACATGGATTACAACATGGTTGAATTGCAACAATTTACATACATGTACATGTAGTAGATAATCCCATTGTATGCCTTCAAATAATGTATTAGCATATGCGATGCAAGCAATCACCACCTCTTTGGATAAATCGAAAATTTTAGCCAAATTAAAAAAAAATAGATGCACTTCCATCAATATAGGAAAGAAAAGTGTCGGACAAGATTGCATGGTTAAGGTTTGGTGAGATAATTTTTTAAGCATAAACATGTTTACAAACTTATTTTGCATGGGTTGACTGAAAAGCTTTAGAATCTCATGTTCAAGCCTACTTCTTGAAGCGCAGCATTCCTTCATTAAGGCTGTTAGCTAGATTATGTATCACCCTGTAAGCCTCTTACAGGAAGCTTTATGCATCCCACGCCAAATTTAATAATTGAGGTTAAATTCAATAAAGCACCACGCAATGCAGCCTTTAATGGCCATTAAGCCATTACAAAGAGTTAACGAAATGCAGACCAGTTCATGCAGGCATTCTAGTTTTTAATTAGGGGTTAGTGGGTTACTAATTCAAAGTTCCACAAGGCTAAAATCAAAGGGTTAAGTCAAAAGTCTTTACTAATGCGCAATAACATAAAAAATTAGCACGGGCAGTCCATTAAACCACCTTTTCTAAAACCTTAAACGAAAAAAACAAAATCCCCATATATAATCTCTTTTATTGAAAACCTGGCTAACCATGAAACACTGTCTATTTATAAAAATAAAAAAACAAAAACAAGAAATGTCCAAAAAAAAAAAAGAGGTCGCATATTAAGACATAATTTTTCTGAAAAACTGAATTGCCCATATATTCTCTCGCATTGAAACCTCGGCAAACCATAAAATACTGTCAACACGTATTGCTTAAAAACCTCATCTTGATGCAATGTTTGTTTTTTATTGACGGTTATTTAACAACCCCCCACGACCACGCTGGAAGCATGCCCGGCATGTGTTTGGAGTACCATCCCGGGTTTCGAACCCAAGTTTCTCCAACAATGCCAGGTGGAAAGCTTTGGGTAAAAGCTGAGAGTAAACACGACGTTGATAGTTGGGTTCAAACTGTTCACTGTTTACGATCAAAGCAATCTGTCAATCGCGTGCTCCGCGCCACGCTGTGGCAACAATCTCCCCTACCGCAAAAACAGGATATCCACGAGGCTCCAAAATAGCGGTATTTCCTGCCACCAATCGGAACAAACAATCTAACATAATCAGTTTTTTCTCCCCCCTCTCCCTGCATGAACGCGACTCGTATCTTTTACAAGCCATGCTTGTTCTAATATTTAATATTTCGACGATGCATTCGGAAGTGATGAAACGGTGTTTTAACGAGACGCGACAGCGTGCCATGCGGTGCTGCAACCGCAGCAGCAGGTGAAGCGCCATAGGGCAACGGGCGCCACCTATTTAACGGCGTTATGGCAACTCATAGTCAACACCGTTGCAAAACCTGAGGGAAGATTGTTTCATGAGCGTGCAATTACGCCAAAACAAAAACGCAAACAAAATGCGTTTGATGAGATTAGTGCGGTCGGGGAGGGGAGATTGCAGGAGGGAAAATCCCACCAGCGAGCACTAAAACATTTCCGCATAGACGTCAGGGGTGTTTAACGAAAAGTCAATATGAAAATCAAATAAATCAATGGCACACCTTCAGCAAAGTAAATGCATTTACAAAACTGGCATGCATTTATCGGAAATTCATGCAAAGGGCGGAAGGAGAAGAGGGAGAAAGCCATATTGTCATCTTCCATTTTAAATTATATAGTTTTAAGGTGTTCAACATCGATTCACTTCAACGTGATTTCGTATCGATGGATTTGACCACGATACCTAATATATTCCGCATATTATGAAAAAAAATGTCTTTTTTAGCTACTAAACTCGGATTAGTCATTTTGCTTTACAAAGCTATTAGAGGGATAAACATACTATTACGCATGCGCATCAATAAGTTATGCGCCTTAAAGTCGTTATTCTCCTCAAAGGCGTGTGGTATCACGTTAAACTAATGAAATTGTCGTCTGCCCTCAACCACAAACCCATTAATGTCGTCCCCACGCATGCACATTGACAAAAAAAAAGCAGTGCTGCCAATGTCGTCAAGATTAAAAGGAAACCTGTCAATCCCTCTAATGTATAAAGGCCACATCAACATCCACAATTGAATGTAAGATCAATCTCAATATACGCATAATTATAATCTATAAATGAATCCCCCTCTAATGCAGGGTTTACAACAAGATAGTGAGCATATTGTAATATGGCGAATTGGTGGTGTATTACCTCGGACAACATGTCAAGCATACAAAAAACCAAGTAGGCATATCACCACATGCTCAGCATCTTGCTGGGTACCCTGTGTAAGGAGGCAACTCGTGCCTACGCATGAGCTCATGAATAAAGTAATATTACAGGGGCAAATGAGCCTCTATTGTAGCTAAGGATAATCATGCCATTATTTATGCATTTTTTAAGATCATTACAACCAATCATCGATAATGACGTGAAATTGCTCAATTTTACGACAAAATAGATGTACACAATTTAACTACCACTACTTACACTATTTAAATACACGAGTCAACTACAACTATACAATTTTATGCATGGCGTCTTGCCAGTCACAAGACCTTTTCCGCATAACGTAACGTTTCTAGAACGTTGCATCGATGGTAACATCCACTCTCTCGTTGCCAAAAACGCTCAAATAGTTCCGTTTTACGCTTTTGTGTTTACATTTGGTTTATTTCCCCCATTTGTCGCTTTTGCTCAACGGTTAAAGGCTCCTGCCCACTTGTGCGTTGCACTGCGTACCCCCCCTGCCAACTTGTGCAACAGAGGGCGGAGCAATT
>JAQGCC010003977.1:0-14038 GCA_034698905.1 Xestoiulus laeticollis
GATTTTTAGAATTAAAAATCGATTTTTAGAACGCACATGTTAGATTTTTAGAACTAAGAATCAATTTTTAGAATTAAGAATCGATTTTTAGAACGCACATGTTAGATTTTTAGAACGCACGAGCGAAATAATACGAAATCTCAGATGTACGATGATGAAGTTGAGTACCCCTATTGTATTAAACTAAAAACCACATAATTTTATGTAAAAAAAGGGTTTACTTATAGTTTGAATGGGTTAAAGTGAGCATATCAAACGTTGAAAATAAATTTCTCAGATTATCACTTGTTTCTATTAAAGTACGACTCTCTGTTTGTCATTTCCATATGTAATCCCATTGGTATAGAATTCTTAAATTGAATGTCATTGAATATTGAATGCATTTTGGCCTTTAGCCCCTCGTGTTTTCCATTACCATTTTTTTCCACCCAATTGAAAATAGAAAGTGTTTTTAAAAGCCCCCCTCGAATCGGGTTACGAAACAGTGGAATTAAATAAATAGACCTCGCTTAATTTGGCCTAAATTCGGCATTTATAAGGCGGTAGAATCCCGCGAGAATCCCGGGTTTTATCATTATCTTTTCTGCAGTCTGTTTGGCAAAATAAGGTAATCCAGGGGCCTAAAGAAAGAAAATGCTTTTAAGAGAGAAATGCGAGTCCCCCGAGTGGATTCAAACGTATAAATTCCTAGTCAAATTATAATGTAATGTCGCAGTTCTGTTTACCAATTATGAATAATTCACCGGAAACCCCTCGATCTGCATTCGCAATTAAAGCCAGGGAATTTCCTTACGAGATAACAACTGAAAAATGATGAACTGTAGTGTAGGGTGAATGCGGCGAGCCTTTTAGCACCAGGGGACGCTACATGTTGTTTAGGAAATCACGTTTTTGAAAAATGTGGGAAATATTATACAGTGTACTATCCATGCATTTATGATCGAATATGTACGGTATGTGGCTGAGCAAGTGGAGAAATATTGGTAATTTTGGATTAGTTTGGGAAAATGTTGGATTTTGACAGGTGAAATATTTGACCAATTAAGATTTTTTTGGTAAAATTCTGGAAGTTGTCAAAATTGTTGGAAACTGGTAAATTCAACACAGGGCAAATGGTTGATTTTGGCTCTATTTTAATATTGGGCAAATGTTGGACTTTGGTTGGTAAAGTACGTTGGAGCAATGTTGGATTTTGGATGGAAAACGTTGGAAAAATATTGGATTTTGGCGGGAAAACGTTGAAAAAATGTTGAATTTTTGGTTGGAAAACGTTGGAAAAATGTTGGCTTTTGGCTGGAAAAATGTTGGATTTTGGCTGGAAAACATTGGAAAAATGTTGGAATTCGTTTAGAAAACGTTGGACCAATGTTGGACATTGGTTGGAAAAGGTTTGATCAATGTTGGATTTTGGTTGGAAAACGTTGGACCAATGTAGGATTTTTTTTGGGGACAAAATTCTATAAGGTGTCAAAATTATTGGATATTGGGCATATGGATAATTTTGGCTCCATATTAATATTGGTCAAATTTTGGACTTTGGTTGGTAAAGTACGATGGATCAATGTTGAATTTTGTTGGAAAACGTAGGAAATATGTTGGATTTCGTTTAGAAAACATTGGACCAATGTTGGACTTTAGTAGGAAAAGGTTTGACCAATGTTGGATTTTTAATAGAAAACTTTAGACCAATGTTGGGTTTTGGTTAGTAAGACGATGGCAGTTAGTAGGTCTCATGAATATTTGATAAATGCACGCAGGACTGGTTTGTAAATTAGTGAGCGCAGTCAGTACATAAATATTAGGCGAATGTTGGAAAAAAATGCTGGTAAAACGATGAATTTTGATTGGAAAACAGTGAAAAAATGGTAGATTTTGTTTGGATTGTGGTGGGCATGACATCGACAGTTAATAAATGAAATTGGGTAAATGTTGGATTTTAATTGGCAAAACGTTGAAAAAGTTGAACCGATGTTGGATTTTGGTTGACAAGACAATGGCAGTCAGTGCATATATAATCATTGGGCGAATGTAGGCAAAATTTTGGACCAATGTTGGATTTTGGCTGGAAAACGTTTAAAAAATGTTGGATTTTGGATAAATGAGTATTAATCAAATGTTGCATTTCGGTTAAAAAAGGTATGAACATGCATGGATAAACTTTTGGTACGAATTTAGCACATGAACATTAAGTTAAATTTCGATTTTTTTGAGCAAAATGCTGGATTTTGGTTGTAGAATGATATGTAGGTTAAATGTCTTAGATGTCCAAATTTTGATATGACTTAATATGTAATAATGTATAAATATATCCACCCTTAGACCTCTAGGTACGCCATTAAAATGTCAATTTCTGTAGCACGGTCAATGTGTCTGAATCCATTCAATCCCAGTTGAGTAGTTCAATTTGTTTAATTAAGTGGCGAATTCCTGTAAAATAGAAAGCGTTTCCAGATCCATCTTTTATGTTTTTTTCCAATAGTGAAATGCATTTCCCTATTGCATAATCCGGATTCAGTTTCCCCTCCAGATACAACTTTCGGAAGGCGAATTTCATCGAAATTCGGGTAATTGGTTTAGCCATGAAAGTGATAGCAGCCATTTTCCAATGTCCATTACAGAAGGGGACAGCCCACATTAAACCAGATCCTCATGCATCAAAGTTAAGTGAAATCCCATCAGGAAAGGAAAATGGGGGGGAAAAGAGGTGATTCAACAGGGTCATCTTGCCTCTTGGAGGCCCTTTGAAGAGGGTGGAGCTGAATACATCTACATGCAAATACAAAACGCCCTCTATATTTGGAGATATGGAAACGACTACTTCAATAGCAGGATCAATTCGTGCAAAATTCACCTTTTAAAGCTTTTGTAGTGACAGGATATGAGACACCCCTTGACATTTTACATACAAAAGGTCATGGTTTATTTTTATCTTCAAGAATTGTCATGGTTAAAACCCTGGTAGAAAATAAGCTTATATACAAGAAACATGACTGGATATATAATTAAAATTTCATATTTAGATATACCAGAAATTGGTTGTATTTGGGTGGACCATATGACATACATGTATAAAGTTTCCCCTATACATATATGGGCTATCTACAGTGTTATATACAGTGGTCATAATGTATATAGTGTATACATGGCCATGTGTGGCCATATTTGGCCATAGATGGGCAATATAATGTATGGACCATACTTTGATTACATATAGCCATGTATGGGCCATCTACAGTGTATATATAGGAGCCATACACATGTACATGTATAGTGTATAAATGGCCATTTGTGGGCCATTTATAGCCATGTGTGGGCCGATACTTGGTAATGTGTAGGCCATAGATAAGCAATATATAAACCATTTTTGGCCCATATTTTGATTACATATAGCCATGTATGGACTATATATTTGGCCATAGATGGGCAATATATGGATCATATTTGGCCCATATTTTGATTACATATGTATGGGCCATTTATTTTGGTCTGCAAGTGTGCGATATTTGTTAAGTTCATATTTTAAAAAAATGGCATTTCCATATAAAACTATTAATTATTTTATTAATTAAACAATAATTGGAATTGTATAAAAATATTTTCAGCTATAGGATTGTCAGAAACATATACTGAACATAGCATTTCTGCACTGAGTAAAATTTCTATTAAAACCATAAATGAAATCATATATTTGTATATATACCAAATCCTTGACCTGTATGTATTTAACTTGTCTATGTATATACATGTAGTTATATAGGGCCAATTAAAGTAGAAATGGCATTCTGATATTAAAGCCACGTTTAATATTGGATACAGATTTGTATAATATCTTGAAATGAAGATCTGATCAACCGGATGAATTCAATCATCTTCAATAATTTCATATATGGATAGGTTTTGCTAAATATGGGCTTAAGTAGAATACCCCCTCTCGCGCCTGATGGAAAAAAAGGGGAAAAGGGACAGAGGGGGATAAAAGTCCAGTAAGATTGGCGTAAAATTAGTCTGGTTTTATCGTGATATGGGCAAGGGGTGATCAAAAGACCCCCAGAAATGAGTTTGGAAAGTGATTGGCTCGTTAGATGCAGTTGAACAGATCCAAACCCTCTTTTCATTTGAATTTTTCAATGCATGGGGAAACAATAGGGAAATCACCCATATCCAATTGGACGTTCACGTACCATATATATGCCATCTTTACGATAAAGATGCATTTCTAGAATTGACTCATCCTGCTTGAATTTGGACCCTCTTTAATAGTCTGTCCGAGCTATAAAATGGGGTAGGACATCAAGATTGACGTCCTCACTTAGTGCTCACTTAGTATTGATGCTTACTATGAATAAAAATGCGTACTAAGTAAAACGTTTTGGTTTCCTGTAAGTTGGGTACTTTGCAAAGCACCACTGCGTGGCTGGAAAGCTAAGAACCAGGGGCAAACAACTTCGTTGCATAGCAGGGAATAAGACACCTTTTAATAGTTTATTATTTTAAATGTAATATTAAGACGATTTTATTCAGATAAAGTCTAACACTAAAGCAGGATTTCTACAGAAATAAAGTTTTTAATTCCCTTGACTTTTCCAGTTTTTTTTAAAAAGTTTTCCTTAACCAGTTTTAGAATGATATAATATGCTAAACAACTTCTTACCATGTTTCTCAAAAAAGATGTTTTAGATAAATTTTCAAAATAAAGTTATTTCCCTTGACTAGTTCTAGGTCTATCCAATTTCCCTGACATGTATAGGTTTTTAACATTTTAGCTTCCTGTACGTTGGCAACCTTACATAGCAATAGTGTCTTGCAAAAAAGCTAGTAATCAGGGGCTAAATCGCTACACTGTTTAGCAAGGATGCATAGTGGGATTTAAAAAGTTTTTAAGTGTCTTAAGAGTAAGAAAAAAGACACTTTCAGTCACAATAGAATTTTGACAAGTTTTAGACAATTCTTGAGATACACATTTTGCGATATATATTTATAAAATACTAATCTAAAAGAAATTACTACACGATAACTGAAATTTTTTTTCAAAATAGCACTAGCATTTGAGCTTTTCATGACTTACACGTAGAGTATATTGCTTACTCATCATTATTCCAACAGCCTTCGATATTAAAGTTGAACTAGCAATCAATATTTGCTAGTTTCTTTTGTTAATATTTTTT
Organism: Xestoiulus laeticollis; assembly: GCA_034698905.1. Taxonomy (NCBI): domain Eukaryota; kingdom Metazoa; phylum Arthropoda; class Diplopoda; order Julida; family Julidae; genus Xestoiulus; species Xestoiulus laeticollis. The sequence continues at coordinate 5,166 of JAQGCC010003977.1, forward strand.
TTCTTTTTTTCAGATACAAAATACAAAAAAAGGGGTTAAAAATGGGAAAATGTAAAGATGATAGGATTTTGCGTTGGGTCCATTACTGAAATTGGCTCTTGTATTGTCCCAAGTCCCAAAAGCAACTGGAAATAGAAAAAGTGCAAAAGATGGACAGCAGTGGATCATCCACGTATACAAAAACATGTATACTCAGGCAAATCAATTCAAATTACTTTTCCATGCATGTGGACGAAAGCCTTTTTTTATAAAAAAGTTTGGTTGCTTGAAGCAAAAAATAGATGCTTGGATTTAGCCACGTTTCAAATTACATTTCAGCTACAAGAAGCTTTTGCTAAAGGCCAAAACCCTGCTTTCAAACATTTTAAAACAAAAACTCTAGTGCTTTTAAACAGTGTAAAAACATTGAAAATAAAACATGAACATGTATATATATATATTTACATGCCAATAAATGATGATGTTTTCAAATGCATGCCCATGTATGCCCATATATAAATAAATCAATTGGGGCATATATGTCCATATATATAAATACGTGCTCAAGTTTTAATTTGTAGAAATTCTGGTATTACCAAAATTGTTTACATATAATTTATATGTACATGTATATATCCAGAATTTCAAATTTTGCCATACATGTACATGTACTGGTGACATTATATGACATAAATGCCTTCATGTAATTTTTTACCAGATATATCAAATTTATAGATTAGGCTATTGATGGATGTACATGTACATATAAGAAATTGAATGAAAATGGGTAAAATAAATTGGATGCATATATGAAATATCAGAAAATGTACATTTTTGGAAAAATCAAAAATTGGATGCATTTGGACGTATCAGAAATTTAAATGATTTGGAGATATCAGAAATTGAATGCATTTAGACAGATCAGACATTGTATGCATATGTCCATAAATATTCAATTTCTGATAATATATTCATATGCATCCAATTTCTGATTAGTCCATATGCATAAAATTTATTGTGTCTATATGCATTCCATTTCCAATACGTTAAAACGTATACAAATATTGGAGATATCAGACATTGGATGCATATGGACATAACAAAAGTTGATTACATATAAAAGCCCATAAATTGAGTTTCTGTCTATAAATTATTATACATGTCCTTGTATGTCCTTATAAAAATGCATTCGATTGTGTTCAAATTTAAAGTTGCTAGACCATGACCATAAGCTTAAATGCATTTTTTGGCATGTGCATGTACATGTCTGAAAAATAAACTTGTTCGGGCTTGACACAATAAGTTGCCCTTGTCAAAATTGTCCATGATGTCAACTCGAAAAACTCCGATTTGTTCAATCGTTATCTTCGTTATTTTCTACATATAATTGTGACGTTTCTAGGTCCCATTAAGAGCTTTTTTCCTGATATTCTTGTATACTCAGGTTCATATTTTCCCATATTTTTCGTTGCCTTCCCTTTTGTGTAATACTTTTGCATTCGTCTCATTATTGCCAACTTAAGGCGATATCGTGTCAGATAAAACTTGCAGATTTGACAAGCGGGAAAAAGTTGATCATTAGTGGGGGCCCCTTGCGTGTCTTTACCCCTGTGTCAGGTTACACACTTCCGTGCTACACTCTAGCAGGTGATATGGGGGTGACAGGGGCCCCCAAAGGGACCTAAAAACAATGTGGGGTGGGGCACATTAACTAATCGTTACAAATGAATAATTGAACGGATAGGGGGATTGTATAAATGCCTTGCATTCCTGCAAGGGCAAAAACACCTGTATGGAAAATATGTCACAAATTGGACACGTGGACATGGGTAATGGGGTCACTTTTTGGTCAGATGACCTTATCAATCAGATGAATTCTAAACAATAAACTTTAGGAACACTAAATTCAAGCACTTGATTTTTGTTGTATTTTCTGAGAAATTAATTCTTTTATATAAAAAAAATCCATCTTGGCCCTATTTCCCACAGGTAATTAGGAGGCTCTATACTAAATTCAGTAGAACCTCGATTTTATGAACCTCTATTATATAAATTCGTCAGCACGTGGTTCCTGCTGACTGCAAGGTGCGTTTTTTAGCTGGCATAGGCCTCAATTTTGGAAAAAAAATAATTAAATACATGTAATTAAATACAATAAATACATTAAATACAATAAATACAAATACATGTACTAACAAATACAAGTGATTAAATACGATAAATGCATGTCATTAAATAAATTAAATACAATAAATACATGTAATTATATACATTAAATACATATAATACATGTAATGTGATAAAATAACTTTAAATAGGCCTAATTGACTTGTTTCCTAATATTTTAAAATTAGTTTTCTGTTTTTTTTTTTAAATTTTAACCTCGATAATCTAAACTTTAGGATTTTATTAATTCCCTCTGTTCCCAATTAGATCATAAAATCGAGGTTCTACTATACTATCTTTCTGATCATACTTGTACCTGACAAATCATTTAAGTCTCACGTGCAATATTAAAATTTAAATGGTAATCAAAAACATTATCAATTAATGGGTCCTAATTGACGTTCTTGGGTCCAAAATGACTTTTCAGATATTCGCGTATTTAAATTTATTAGAATCCCATACACAACATGTTCAAAAAAAATTACCCAAATGGGGTAAAAGGGCCAATAACCCTCATTACCCCAAACAACCCTTATTCCGAAACATTCATTTCTATTTGAAATAAGTTTCACTCGGTAATTTATTAGAACACACTACAACTATACAAATACCAAATTCATTTGCAAAATTATTAAAACAGGGCCAATTAACATGATTCAAATGAGTGTAGGTATAAGTCAATGCTCCACTATCTGATTTCTATATAAAACGACCTAGTTTTCAAAAACCTGCGCTAGATGGCGCTCCTTGTTGCGCACTGCAATTGCATTGAATCGATAGCAATTATTTAGCATCCTGCTTCAGTCAGCTATTTGCTAAAAAAACTTAATAAGCACTTCTTATTAAAGATAGAATTTTTTTCTCCTGAATCGTCATTCCGTGACAAATGTCAACACTATTTTAGCTCCGTGTCACACGTGTCATTTACACACTACTAATTTATAGAACCAAATCAAAAAAAGTACAATTATTTCCCGGCTTACTTCCAGAAAAAAATGAAAAAAAAAGTAGACATTTACCAGAATAAAAAAATTGCGATGCTAACAATAAAAAAACCAAAAAAAAAAATTAATAGAAGAGATAGGAATGTAATTGACGTACTATGAAGATGTAATAGAAATACATATGGTCATTTTTTATATCTCAATTTTACGATAATACAATTCAACATTAAATATTTTGGTTAGTTGTGGTAAAAGTCATGCATGGGCCATGTATGACTTAATCTTTATATGGCTATTCCAGAAATTAGACTCATAGGAACACATACATGTACATGCATGCACATGTATGCATAGTATATATGCTAAACACCATAAATGTCCTTATATATCCAATTTCAGATGTCCTTATATATCCAATTTCAGATACATATATGTCAACATGTGCCAATTGACATATCAGGAACATGACCACATGTGTCCAATTTCCAAATAGTGCAAATGTGCCCAATTGACAATATAGCAAACATATGAGAAACATATACATGTATGTCCATATGAGTTTAATTTCTGATATGCCCACATGTGTCCAAGTTCAGAAATGTCAAAATGTGTATCATAAAAGAGACATGTCCTCATGTGTCCAATCTATGATGTGTATACACATGTGTCCAGTTTCTGATATGTCCACACGTGTCTAATTTCTGATATGTCCACACGTTTCCAATTTCTGATATGTTCATATGCGTCCAATTTCTGATATATTCATATGCGTCCCATTACTGATATGTACACATGTGTCCAAATTCTGATATGTCCACAAATGTCCAATTTCTGATATGCCCTCATTTCTGATATGTCCACACGTGTCCAATTTCTGATATGTTCATATGCGTCCCAATTCTGATCTGTCCACATGAGTCCAATTCTGATATATGTCCACATGTGTCCAAATTCTGATATGTCCACATGACATGTGTCCAATTTCTGAAATGTACACGTGTCCTTGTTCTGATTTGTCCATACCTGTCCAATTTCTTATATGTCCTTACGTTTCCAATCTCTGATATGTCTATATATCTGTCCAAATTTCAAATGGTATTTAAGTGTCCAATTTTCAAATGTTACATACATGTATGTGTCCAATTGACAAATCGGAAACATGTCCATGTGAGTTCGATTTATGATATGCTTTTGTTTTCAATTTTTGTCCAATTTCTGATATGTTCATATCGAAATCTTCCCTATATATTCATTTATGAACCATATATAATATTTCCACTAGGGTAGTTCCAATTTCTTTCATTTAAAAAGCCATTTCCTTACGCAATGCACGAAACATCAGTTAGCTTTCACTGCATTTATGGAGATAATAAGCATAGTTGTTTTAGCATATCTACTTTAGATATGGTAACATTTGCTTTTGAGCCATATATAAAAAGGACAATTCATTCAGTTATGATTTCCTAGCAAATGTTTATCGCTCATTAAATTTCGTTGGTCCATCGAGTTGTTAGAGAATGCATTTCTTAAAGGAAGAAATAAAAACATAAGAAACAGATAAGGAAATATAATCATATTTATGGCGACTTGAACATCTCCTTCAAACGCATTTCTACAAACTTCTAACTTCTACATCTTCATCTTCAAGAAATACAACAAAAAAAATGAAAAAAACAAAACCGAAATGAATGCTTTTTTCGCTTTTCAAAATGGCTTCAAGGAATAAAGAAAATACAAATTTTGAAGCATCTTAGGCCTAAGGACTTGTACTTCTTCTTCTTGCTTCATCCTATACACAAACAGTTATAATGATAATATACAGAAACGAAAATGCAAAGTTTTATCTTCATGTTTACAGTAAATAATGATGCGGAAAACACATCTCACTTTTTGCCCATATCAAATTTATATAAAGATGCATCGTTCAGAAAGATAAATAAGTTTTAAAAATGTGGTTAATGTCTTGGAGGAAAATATGAATTAAAAAATTTTAAAAAAAATTGGGAAACTGAGTTTTACGAAACTTAAATTATGCATGGTTTGTTGTATGTAGCGTGCGAGCGTATATGCAGTCTGTGACAAGTTAAGACCACCTCATTTATTTTTGTAACTGTTACAGCTACAGAAATTTGGTTTACTTAAATAGAAAGTCTTGTGCTTTAAATCACAATTTTTTGGTTAAATTATACAAACGAATCATTTTGTCGATTCAACTGTACGTCGCATCATTTTAATCGTAAGATGAAACAGAAAATATGAAGGAAGATATAGGAAAATATAGTTCTGTTTGTATTAATTCAACTATTTGGTAAAAATACTATATGGTAAAAAACTAAAGTTTTACCATGTTTTAAAAACAGGGGGAAAAGCAAAATGGTACTTTGCTGCAGTACAGCGGAGTATGACAGTGAAGCAATCTACGTGTATTGCGGGACAGCTTATTTTATTGAAATAAGTACTATATTTCTTATTTCACAAATTGTTATACAACATTTTAATTTATTTTACTGTTGAATTGAGGAAGAGAAAAGACAGTGAACTAATATCATATTTTTAAAACTTAAATTAATTTTAAAATTACAATACAAATTTAAAGGGGAAAATGTATTGGTAGCTTTGCTGCATTACAGGATTGCACCGCAGTGTAGCGACCAATTTGTATTGAGGGGCAGCTTTGTATGCTTAAATCAATCTAATTTCTAATAAATGAAATATTTCTTATTTCACAGACAGAAATATGATAACTAAATTCATTGTAGTGAAATATTTGTACTATATTTATACATTAGTGGTATTTGTAGATGTAGTGGTTCCTCACACATACAAAAGATTGCAAATTATAAAAAACAGGGCCTTTAGCCTATTAATCTATCGGATACATTTATCCATTTGTAATAATAAATCATTAACACGAATTTAGATTATACATTACTGTCTGCAAAATAAGAAATACAGTACTTATTAAAAAAAGATTACACACAATACAAATAAGGGACTTCACTGCAGCGCACCTCTGTTTCTGCCCCTGTTTTAAAAAAGATGTTAAAACTTCAGTTAATTACCATTGAAAACAAAAGCAGTTGAATTCATACAAACATATTATTATCTATTTTTACCTAATTCAATATTTTGTCCTGAGTGTCATGGTTAAAATGTTCCGGCACCGGGTTCCTTTAAAAAGTGACCGTAGTTAAAATTTCTCAAAACCATTGCATAAAGCAAACATAAATTTTTTTTAATAAAACAAACAGAATATTCGTAGCTTTATAAATGTTAAAGAACCGATTAACTGGTCAAAATTTCACTTTACGCTCTGTTGCGCCATGGTCCGTTAAGTCCATTTGACGAGGAATCCATTTAGCCTAGTTCTGGTACTAAAATTGATCGTTTGATTGACTGCCTGTGACGTCATGCATCTTTATTGACATTGCTTATGATGTCGCTTTTAATATGCATACAAAACAGCTGAATTCATTAGCAAAATTAGCATAAAAATACATTTTTAATTGCGTGGCAATTAGAAAGCGCCCTGGAACAAAGACTAATTACAGCATCTGGCCACAAAATAATCGTTAAATATGGATGAAACCAGGCCTACATTTCACGCACCTTTTACACCTATCACAACCGGAAATGGATTTAGGAAAATATATATTGGGAAAAATATAACAGCATTAACTAAATCTACAGCATCACTGGTCATGGCAAGGTCTAAACCTTCATAAATATTCAATGTGTCATTAAGATTTATTTCTGACAAATACAAATTATAAAATAAATTTTAGTTTTCCAATATGGGTTCAATAGTCCAATTTTTGTAAATATATCTTGGATTTAAGATCACAAGGTTCAATAAATAAAAGTCCATCTAAGAAAAGTAAAAAATGTCACTTGAACAAATCTCTAGTAGATTCAAAGAAGAAAAGCTATTCGTCATGGCTGAATAAATAAGGATACATTATCATAGAAATTGTGGATTTAGACATAGACAAAATGGCTCAACAATGTCGACTCAAATCAACTTACTCAAGAATTATATTTAAACCTCTGACTTTTGAACCTTTTTAACATTGGCATTTCAAAGCATGGCACTGTTAAAAAAACATACATATATTCATGTTTAACCCCTGCAACATTCATAGTCTAAAAATTATTATTTTTTAAATGGCATGGTATATTTACACTACACATGTTCATGTAAGAGTCGTACATGTATATCTAACTACATTTATGTACCAGTTTCTTTCCCAAATTATACTTGGGCTTATTTTTGCATATTTTAAAATGTATACTCTTAAAATTTGGTTTCACATGTACGTGTATCCTGGTATAATATTAGAAATATAAACAAAATAACTATATAACAAAATAAATATTCAAGATAACATGGTTCGATCTTTTTCTATTCGAAAGTTTATTAAGCTATTTTCATGATTTGCCCAACCCTAAGAGGTCAGATCAAGAACATGGTACATTTATCCGTCTGATTTAATTTTTCGATTTTGAATGAGCAAACAAACATTTGAAAGCGACTTTTGCGATTAACCCACCTCAACATCATTCTTATAGAGTTGCATTCTCCCGCATATAATAGGACTTACCTAAAAAATCAATGCGAAACTTAACACGGAAAAATATACGCAGCAAACGAACAGAAAGTCAGACGAATTCAAATTTTAGCGTATTTGAGGCAGTAAAGGAAAGCAAAAAAACCAAATCATCAAATGTTTTAAAAGTTGTGTCAAACCGAGAAACATCCTTTTTAAAATTACGATATACCTTTTGTTTGGATTTAATCAGGGTATTGATTTACTTGGGTTTTTTATTTTACAACTTTTATTACATATTGAATGCATTTTAAATTATTTCTAAAAGATTCAATGATTAAATTTTTGGTATTTGTAAAACTATGCTGCCCCTTTACTTCGGCAAACCACGCATACTCCCATGCTTGTAGTGATTGCCGTCTTTCAGGGGCAAATTTAAAACAATCGGGTATTTTCACGACATCTATTTTTTAGAGAAATATTAGACTATATGCTCTTAATAGAAGATAAATAATAAAATTTTGGCCATTTGATGACCGAAAGTGTTTAAAAAATAAAATTTAAATTTAAATTTTGAATTCCCCGCCAAAAAGGTAAAATCCAACATGTCGGCCATGACGTCACTTACTTTGCCCGCCCTATTGCCAGCAATACAAAAAACCTTCGAATAGATTACTATTTAACTAATTAACTTACCTGTAAAATTTATTTTTGTCTGTGAAAAGATATGTCCACCAGAACATTGTTTTTCGTATAAAATTGCACAACTTCTCTGGCTATTTTAAAAAAAAGAGCAATAAAATTTACGAAAAATCCAAACTTGCATGTGCAAAAGCAATGATCGAATTTTGTCACGTGACCTTTGGATTATTCTTAGTTATTTCGTAACTTTTTTCTAAATTCCGAGATAGATTGTAACATTTTCTCCGAAAAGCGGTGCTCTTGCAGACATTTATCAATTCACTCAGCTAGAAAGGAAATTTTGCAGGTAAACTATTTACTTAAATCACGATTTTTTTACATTGCTGGTATAGGGCTGGCAGAGAAAATAGATAATTTTTGTTTGCTATATGGGTTCAGTTGGCAAAAATGATTAAAACGACAATTTTGTGTTGCATTTCAAAAATACGACTGTTGCATCTTTTAATAAGATACTCATATCAGAAAATTGAAACAACTAAATTAAATTTGAATCCAATGCATAAAAACTAAATGATAGAAATACACGGACAACACC
>JAQGCC010003978.1:0-14037 GCA_034698905.1 Xestoiulus laeticollis
CAAAACGAAAAAAGTCTATGTGCATGCGCACTCACCGATTTCTGTCGCAAAAACGCGTAGTGAGAATACGGCATTATTCCTCAATGTTTTCCTTCAGTTCGTGACCTCTTATCCCGAACTAAAGGAAAACATTAGCGAAATTAACCTGTCTTGCGTTCAACATAAACGCAGGACAGGTTATCTGACAGCACTGTCCTTTTCAATATCTTTTCCCCACGTTATGTTTACGTGAACGCCAAGTAGACGGGGTTTGCGTACAAGTGAACGTGAACGTGTACTATTTGACAGTCAGGCTTATGTGCAACAAAACTGTCGGTTACATTCGCAAGACAAGTTATCTGACAGCACTGTCATTTTCCTTGTATTTTCCCCACGTTTACGTTCACGTGAACGCGAAGCAGACAGGGTTTGCATGCATGTTAACGACAGCCAGGCCCATGTGCAATTCGAAACTGTCGTTTACGTTTGCATTGAACGAAAGACAGCTTAATAGAGGTATTTGGCGCGCCTCCCGTAATCCCCCGTCAACTGATATACCTTAACGAGAACGCACTGGAAAAACATACAGTGCTGTCAATGTGGTCAACATTAAGGGAGGCGCTTATCCCTCTAATGTCGCTAACAATGTTCACGTGTATGTAAAACAGCTTAATCTCCCTAATACGCTTGGCTGGAATAAGCAGTATTTGACTCAATATGAAACCATCTTAACTGTATAAGATTATAAGCTTATATTTTATCAACAAGCAGAGGCAGTATAGTGGAAAATTTTAGAATTATTATTGTCAGAATGAAATATATGTAAAATATATTTTTGATATCACAAAGAGGAAAAACAACAATGAACCTACGTAACAAACATCATTCCAATCCCAACTAAATAAGGAATATTTTACGAATTGCTGATTCACAGAGTGGAATGGAGTGTTTACTTTCTTTTGGTATACGTGAAATCAATGTTTATATTTATTTACGGAATACAGTCATGGCAAGTTCAGTCTACTACAACTATACATGCTTAGTTTTTGAAATGTCTTCCTTCATTCAACTGAATTCGTGGGCAAAATTCTAAATTTTGCAAATAACGTTCATTTTACGCTGATGTTTCAAAGTTTGTATCAACACGTAGTGGATAGTCGAAAGAATTTTAAAATGTCTACCCCGAAATATATCTTTAATCGAAACAAACAAGACATGTTGAAATATATTTACCAAAAATACATTTGTCCGCTATAATTTATTTATAGAGGGATTGGGCAGGTTTCCTTTAATCTTTACGGCATTGGCATCGTTGATTTTTTCAATGAGCATGCGTGTGGTTGACGTTAATGGGTTTGTGGTTGAGGGCAGACGACAATTTCATTAATTTAACGTGATGCCACAACGTTTATGAGGAACATAACGGCTTTTACGACGCATGTGCATCAATAAATTAAGCGCCGTAAAAATCATTATGCTCCTCAAAGACGTTGTTTATCACGTTAAGCTAATAGAGGGATTGCGCAGGTTTCCTTTAATCTAATCGAGAATGATAAACACTAGTACGCATGCGCATCAATAAGTTAAGCGCCGTAAAAGTCGTTATGTTCATCAAAGACATTTTGGTATCACGTTAAACTAATGAAATCGTCTTCTCCCCTCAGCCATAAACCCATTAACGTCGTTCCTACGCATGCGCATTGGCAAAAAAAAAACCAATGCTGCCAATGTCGTCAAGATGATAGGAAACCTGCGCAATCCCTCTATTTTTCTATTGAACCTCGAATTGTGATATTCGCTAGCTGTCTCGTCCTAAGACTGACAGTAAAATCACTTTCCCAGAAGCGCATTTTTCGAGTTGCAAAACGTTGTTTTTAACAACCCGAATGACGGCATATGTTTTTTTTTTTTGTGTGTGGTCATCTGATGGTACCTCTCTTTAAAGGCAAACTTTGCGTGGCCGGAGCTTTCCACCAATAGGAGGTTACCTGACAGGTTTCACTCGGATGCAATCCGGAGAAATGAAAACTAAAAAAGAGCAGGTTGTCTCGTTCGGCAACCTCTTTTACCTTCGCTCCTTGTCGATTCTGGAAACGAACACATCGGTTGCATTTTTATTTGTTGCTCCTCGGCTTTCCCAAGGTTCTTGAATTTATAATAATTGCAGTACTCTTCGATTCGATCACAGTATTCGAGTAGCGCCTCTGCAGTGCACTTGCCTTTTGCTTTTGCTCCGACTGGTTCGCTATAACGCGCTTTTGTCTTGGTTTTCTGTGAGACGGTTCCTTTTGGTTTTGATTTATCCAACTCGATCTATGGCAACGATGGCGATTTGGTAAGTTTTTAGAACTCAGTTTTATTTTTAACTTTTGGGATGTTAGTTTTGGTGAAAGTTAGTAAAGAATCTTCCATCACCTACCTGTATAGTAACCTTTATATAGAGTACCTAAGAGTGGTCTTAGATTCTCACTGACTTTTTGAAATGTACAAAACGGTGCAATGTTCTGAGTTTACGATGTTATTTAAAATGTAATTTTCGTAGAATTTTTCAAAAAGACTAGTTTTGATTCAATTAGGATTTGAAAACATTTGTCGATTATGAAACATTTCAACTGGCATTCAATAATTAATTTAATTTGAAATATACTTTAAAAGAAATCAGTTTGGAAATAGAAATCTTCCATCACCTATATAAATTTACCTGTAAAGTACCTGAGAGTGGTCTTATTCTCACTGACTTTTTTGAAATATACAAAATGGTGCAATGCTCTTAGTTCATGAAGCTGTCTAAAATGTAATTTTCATAGAATTTTTTCAAAAAAAAGTTTTGGTGTCATTAGGATTTGAAAACATTCGATTATTGTAATACGATAAATCCATTTATTTGTCGGTTATGAAGCATTTCAACTGGCATTTGATAATTTATTTAATTTCAAATATACTTTAATAGAAATCCATTTAGAAATGGCTTAATTGGAAATGGAGCTAGTTTGGTAAATAAGTTTAGTTTTGTTACCTGTTCCATTTATAAAGTGTATAGAAACAGACCTGCTATTTCTATGAATATAATCCATTTAGAAATGATTTAGAATCAAACCTTAGATGTATACAATTAATTTGTAGTGTTCTTTCTGAAGTTTGGTACTGCTCAATATAGCTAGTTTATTAGTATTCTTCTATAGGGCCAAATCTCTTGTTAAATTTTAGTTCATGATCTAATTATATATTTTTCATTGCCCTAACAGTCCACTTGGTATTAGCATATAAAAATTGAGCCAGTCTTTATGGGCTATAATGCAATAAATCTGATTTTAATCAACAGAAATTATGATAAACGACTTTAATGTAATCCTCCTTCAATCAAAAATGGTATATCGTTAAATAATTCTTACAAATTAAAATTATAAAATTAACTAAAACAAAATCATTATATGTTAATTCCCCCAGGTCAATATTAACACGACTGAATATAGGTCAGTTATCGGATGTTGGCTTTAACAGAGCTAATTAGCGGAAACAATAGTCTTGTTTCGTTTTGTTAGCCAATTAAATCAACAGATTTTTAACACATTCTTCAAATGCAAATTAAGGGAAAATCCCCATTTTGATGGCGGCTGGGAAGAGTGGAGGTGCGGCGTGTACATTTTAACACCATGGAGGGTTTCTAGTGCATGAATTTACAAATATTGCAACTACACCAGTAGCCCACTGTGAATTTACAAGCGAATGTTGACCCATTGACCAACTGACCAGTCAGTGGAGAGCGTTGTACTATTACATCGTTCAGCAGACCTGAATTCAGTCATGGCTGCATGCCGGCATCATGTGACATCATTCGCTTTTCATAATGACACGTTGACGCATTTTGATGTGAAAGTTTGCACAAAAAATTGCCCTAAAATGTCTTGATGTAATAGTACATTTAGTACATGTACCTATAGTACATTTATTCATTGCACAGAATTTCGACTAATTTGATACATCAAATTCCCAAAAGGAGCTTTCCAAGTAGCACTCAATATTGGACCTCGATTGGCCGAATGTTGGAGCAATATTGGTTTAAGTGGCTACAATTAGTTAATGAAACCTATATTGAACTGATAGTGGTCCAAGCTTACTAGGCAATACTGGGTCAATATTGCGCTCTTATGTTGCAGTCAATAGCGGGCTTATATTGGCCCAATTTATTTGCCATTGTTGGTTCAATTACATATTGATAACGTAAGAGGACCAATATTGGGCCTAAATCTATTCCAATATATAGGTTCATTTATTGCAATTCTTATATTGGCAATTATGTCAAAATGTTAACATTGCTATAGTGTGCAACTATTGAAAAATGTGTTTTGACTATAATTGGCCAATATTGACTGATACTTTAGTAGGACCTGATGAATGCTAAAGAGCAGAAGTTGTCCATATCCATGCAAGTTTCCCAATTTCAAATTTATTCATTGAATATATCTGCTATCTGGTATATCTAAAACTCACAATCACTTGAAGTATGTAACGTGGATGTTTACCACTACTCCCTTGTTCAATGCATTTGCAGCAAAATTGAGTTCGGTAAAAACATGTTTGTATCAAATTTTTCATAAGCATTGGTATTGTGCAAGTAGTTTAGACATACAGTACCTTCAGTTATGTTTTGCACGTAGATGTGGCCAACAACTGCTTAACAATGTATTTAAAATGTAAAGTTTGGTAAACACGTACGAGTGTATTTCTTAAGATTTAAGGTGTAGTACCGTTTGTAATGATCGTGACTGGTGCTTGGTTAAATACTTGTTAGAATATTTTATCATTTCTGTAAAACCTATGATGTGTTGTTGCTACAACTAAATTACAGCAATCTAAATTTAGTACATTTTTTTTTCTAAAACTAATAAAGGTTTGTAAACTGCAAAGAATGTATATTTCTGCTATTTGGATATTTTTTTGACAAATTGTTCATTGTAGCATGTAATTTGAAAAAAAATTGTTGCATTTCTATGGTGTTTTCAAAATGAAACTGAACATCCTTGGTTTCCTCACAATTTTTTATATACAAAAAACTCTTGTGAGATATTATGTAAAAGGGTGATTTCCCAGCAGGTCTAAATCCATTGTTTTTAATGCAAACTTTTTTCCCTTTTCGTACTCGGGGTACAAAGACCCGTTTAAAAGTAGCTCCCATTATTATTTATTTATTTTTCTATTAAAATGAAGAATTGAAATTGTGTCAGGGAGACATAAGGAGAGTTTCAATTGGTTTTTTCTTCTAGTTTGTTATATGGAGTGCTTTATTGTGCTTTCTTGTAAATGTTATTTTCAATTTTCTTAAATTATTTCCGCCTTTTTATATAGCTCAGACTATAGTTTGACCTCATGTCTATAAGAAGAAATATTGGAATAGAGGCATACACTGGCTCTAAGATTCTTTTGAAATTACTTTACATTTCCTAAAATGAATAAAAAATCCATTAATGAACATGTATAAAGGACGTATGCATAAATGTCCTCCATCTTTGGATATTCTTATGATATCTCATTCATTTAAACAATTTGCATGAGGTCAATTTGCTATCAAACAGACCTGCAATGGTATAAAAAATAAGTTTTAAGATAGTTCACTTTATCTTTTCTCTACATATACATGTCAGAACAACATTATTTTAATATTGTCGTTAATAAAGATAACTTGTCTTATACGAGGCCAATAGGATGGGACAGTCTGAAATAAAAGACAAGTCTTATTTTACAAAAAAAATCATGTCTACATGAAATGATTGTGCCAACTTTGGGTGTATACTAGTTGGCACTACAATAGTACAAAATCTCGCTATTAAATCCTTGGTCGAAATAATTAAAATGTTTTTGAATAAAAACAATTCCTATAATTATTAATGTAGAAATACAAGCCTAAATTTATATCCGAAACTGACAAAGCATTCAGATTTAGGCGTGAGGATTGAAGGCAACACTTTTCGCCATAGATTCCCATTCACTTGCATTGCATATCCATGCGTTAAATGTGAAGCCCTTTCTTGTATCACTTAAACTTAACACAGTTTTGCTTCAAATATCAAATATATCCTCCTTTATCCATTCAGTAGAGGGAGCTTATGCACGCCTTCTGAAAAACACTAACGTTTTTTTTTTTGCAATTATAGTAAAATTATATCAATCTCGCCACCATTCCTACGTGTTCATAGCAATCATTTTTTTAAACAAAAGGACGTACACAGTACTCAAAAAGTATTGGCAATAGCATTTTTTATGAATAACTCTGAAAATAATTGCATTGTTATAAATGTTTTAATAAAACATCTTACAAAATTTGAAACAGTTTTAATAAATGCTATTTAAATAAATTTAAAATTACAAAAAATTGCAAACCAATAAAGTAAATGTATAGGCAAGCCATATTTGTGATGGTAAATTTGTATTGAAAAAATAACAGGTTTTTAGACTTGTTCTGAAAAAATCAAAATAAATCTTAATGGATTTTTTGTCAAATACATGGCATCCACATCGTAGATGGTTTTGATATCCTAAACTAATGGCTAAAAATAAAACATACCTAACATTCACCAGTTTAACTCTATGGAGTATGTTTTTTACTTTTTTTTTGTGGCCATTGCCTGTTTATGCGTGCATTATTTTAAATATTTTTTTATAGTTTAGGATGTCTAAACCATCTCCGATTCCATTAAGATTTATTTTGATTTTTCAGAACAAGTCGAAATCTGTCATTCTTCAACACAAATTTAGCATACACAGATATGGCTTGCCTTTACTTTTTTGGTTTGCGATTTTTGGTTATTTAAAATTATTTGAATAGCGTTTATTAAAACTGCTTCAAATTCTGTAGGATGTTTATTAAAACATTTATAACAAAATGTATATTTCCGTTTTTAATTAATGCTGTTATTTTCAGAGTTATTCATAAAAAAGTGCTATTGGCAATACTTTTTTGAGCCACTGTATTAATGATAAAATTAACACAATCCATTTAAGTACAGTATAGTAAAGTGGCTCTGGTTTTAATAGGAAACAAAAGTTCTCAGGGTTAGAACATGAGGCATCACTTCTTGCCTTAGATTCCCGTTCACTTCCATTGCACATCCATGCATTAAATGTGAAGCCGGTTCTTGTGCCACTTAAAACTTATCAGATAGTTTCTAAATATATTTGTCATACTCTCCTTTCCCAATTCTGTGGATAGAATATATGCAACGTCCTCCAAAAAAACACTATTAACGGTAATAATATTTTTTATTAAATTTTAGTTTCTTTTGCAATGCGAATATGGATTTTTAAAGACTCGAACTGTGACCCACATTTTTATATTCCTTTTCGAAGCGCCGTATAGATTTTTTTTTTCTTTATTGTCGTTTCGCATGGTGTGAACCAACAATCCACGGTTGGTTGTTTCGTGTCACTGACGTTATTTATTAGAATCAAAGTGGTTATTCAAACAACTCGATATTGGGTTGAATCCGGGATAAAAACTTGAATTGATATAGAGGGCGCCTCGAGATGTAGGCTAAATTTCGAGTAGGAGAACAAGTATTTTTAAGTTGTTCATGTTGTGAAATTGCAATGGTTGTTTACTCATGCAAATAGTTTTTTTTTTGTTCGACTTAACCAAGCTTAACCCATTGTTTCCTATATTGAAGTTTATTATTATTATAATTTAAATTTTATGGCGAAAGGAATGGTTTATCTTTCGAACTTTGTTTTCTTCAAGATGTTGAGCAAGAGGACCTTTAGCGACCTCAATGTTATAATGTCATTTTGTTCAATTTGGTCAACAATAGAACCGAGGGATTGAGCAGGTTTCCTTTAATCTTAACGAGAACGATAAACACACTATTACGCCTGCGCATTAGTAAGTTATGCGCCTTAAAAGTCGTTTTGCTCTTCAAAGACGTTGTGGTATCATGTTAAACTATTAGAGGGATTGGTCAGGTTTCCTTTAACTTAACGAGAACGATAAACACTATTACGCATGCGCATCAATAAGTTAAGCGTCGTAAAAATAGTTTTGCTCTTCAAAGATGTTGTGGTATCACGTTAAACTATTAGAGGGATTGGTCAGGTTTCCTTTAACTTAACGAGAACGATAAACACTATTACGCATGCACATCAATAAGTTAAGCGCCGTAAAAGTCGTTATACTCCTGAAAGACGGTGTGGTATCACGTTAAATTAATGAAATTGTCGTCTTCCCTCAACCACAAACACATTAACGTCGTTTCCACGCATGCGCATTGGGGATAAAAAAACCAGTGCTGCCAATGTCGTCAAGATTAAAGGAAACCTGCGCAATCCCTCTTATATCATGCAGCGCCCCCTATTCGACTTAAACTGAAGCCTGTATTTTTTTTGTTACTTAATTCCAGGCAGCTGATTCCAGGGTGAATTATGATAAATATTTTCCATGGGTGGTGCTTGTGACCCAGAAAGCTTCACTTTAATAATTTGAACATTTTTTTTACTTTTTTTTTATATGAAATTGATTGCATGTGAGCTACATTGCTGTTTTAATCTAAAGGGTTTTTAAGGAAAAGTCACCATAATTCTGCAGACGATCAGCCAGGTGAATCCTGCAGAATTCTGATAGATTTTTTTTTATATTTTGAATTTATTCGACCAATTTGATCGAGTTTCTGAAAATTGTGGCATAGTTTGACGTGCTTTCATGTGGAGATTTTTCTTCATTAAATTGTATCGGTTAACTGGGAAACTGCAGAGGGAATTGCCCTTGTGACTTGAATACGGTATATAGAGATAAGGAAAAACTGAAACATTCAACTTGATATTTAACTTCTATATAAACCGTTGTTTCTTGTAATTCTGATCCTGTATTTAAGATCGTTTTCTAAAACAGTTCGTTCACATGTTTTCTAACAAAAAAAGGGAGTTCAAAATCCATTAAAAGGCAAGGTTGGAGTCCTCCTGTTCCCATTTCCGAGTCAATGAATTTCCCCTTTTGTTATATACGTGTAATAATTATTTTCCTAACAATATATCGCCAAATATAATTGCGTGCATGGGGCGTTGATATGGAATGGATTAATTACTCGTGAATTTTCCAATGAAAACACGAAGGATATTATTTTTCCTCGAATCAAATTTCTTCTTAAAATCAGAGATGCGTGCCGAATTTTACTATTTCTTCCCTATTTTTTTAAAAAAAATTGCAACTACTATAGCTGTTTTGAGGTTTGGTATTTTGTTAATTAATGTTCGACTTGATTCCTCGTTTGTGGAAACGGATTAAACGACTGTGGAATATGTGATGTTAATGTTCGAATCTTGTGTCAATTCTAATGTATGTAAACTTCAGTTTTACCATGATTTTATCTGGTCAACTTTAAAAATTTCGTTAGACTGCTACTATAATTCGGGCTGTTTATTGCCCATCAGTGGTAAGGGAGGACTTTTTATTTTGCATATTTCTATAAAAAAAAAGCTTGACTTATCTTTAATATCTTTAAATTTAGTTTAAAATTAGTTTGACTTGCATCTAAGAATCTTAGCTTGGAATAACTTTACAGTTTTACATGATTTTCCAAAAATTAAACTATTAACTTTACCGTTTTACTTGATTTTACAAAAATTATACTTTTAAATTTACAGTTTTACATGATTTTACGAAAATTATACTTTTAACTTTACAGTTTTACATGATTTTACGAAAATTATACTTTTAACTTTACATGCAGTTTTACATGATTTTACAAAAATTATATTTTGATTAACTTCATAGTTTTTATAATTAAAAATTGTAGTGATTTTAACACATTTTCATTAACAAGCTTTCATGAAGCAAGCATTTTTGTCCAAAACTTGTCGTTTTTAATATTATTAACTAAACGCACTTGCAATTTTTAGACATTTTTGCTTACTTGAAAAACTATAGCTCTCAAAAATTGCAATTCAAAATTCAGATTTCCATTGTCATCTTTTTAATTTAAGATAAATTGCATTGGGATTTTTCAAATATTTTAACAAAAATTTCTAAAATCTATATCTTAAATAGCACATCCAACTTTTTCATTCACACTAACTTCAAAATTATAGACTCGATGACCCAAATATCATCTTAATTTTTAGTCGAATTTTTTTATTATTTATTAGCATATCATACCTGTGATTTTGACCGATAATATGCATCTTCTATGAACTGAAAAAATTATTGATTCTATTTGTGACGAATGGGAACTTGTGTATGATGAAGGTGCAGTTTCATATGTTGGAAGTCGATTTTGTGAAATACATGTGAACTTTATACCAGACTATATTTCACGTGTTCCCATGACCTCCAATGTACAAGTACTCCCGTCAGGAATTACTACACCTGAATAGTTTCGCGAAGTCATACGAACAACATTGGAGTGTGTGCCATGTAATATCGGTTATGCATTTCTTCTGAAAAGTTCAAACGAATTGTTAATGGATGCAAAGTGCTCTAAAAACTCAACTTGCTAGCTGTTGGTATTGATCTTGCCAATTGCAGTTGCTACAGGATTTCAGTATTTTTTGTTTGTTTGGTGGTGCAATGGGCGCTACTGCTACTATTCTACAGATAACAGGTAGGAAAACTTCTGAAATTGTATTTTGGGTTTCCAAAATGTATGTGTTTTCGGAAACTACTTTGTATACAGAAATTGAGCAGAAAAATATAACAGTGTATTTTCTGCAGAAACTATTATGCAGAATTCTTAAAATTGAAAACATGGGATACAACTTTCCACCATAATTCTGCAGAATTTCTTGCAAATATGCATATGCAGAAATTTACATGATGACAGGTGTCTGCTGCATTTTCCTTTCTTGCAGTTAGTTTTCAATATACATTGTACAAATATACCATTATACTGTATTTTAAGTAACCGTATATATAATGCCTTGTGCAAGCTATAAGAATTCCTCTGACGATTTTTTTTTAATTTAGCAATTTTAGATTCTGCAGAAATGCAACATTATTGATTTTTACAGAAAAAGTCCCCAGAATTCGGCAGACGATCAGCCGGGTGTTCAGCGGGGTGTATATGGGGTTCTGCATGTTCAGAGATTATACATGTATTTACATGATTATCAGAGCAACTGTTATGTTAGATGTAAATAGTTATAATTTTCGTTAGTCCACACTTCTGGTGTATATATATATATATATATACACACAAGTAAGCATCCAGTTGAAATGCATCTTTGCGTAAGAGGGTTGCATACCAGAATAAGCCTTTTTTTCTAAATTATTTTCTAATTTAATTTTGGAAATTGCTAGGAACAAATGGAATGTATGAGAACGTAGCATAAATATTCTATTGTGTGTTTAAATTTTTTGTTTATGTATATGCATATTCTATTTCATAGAAATACGTCTGCAAAGTTAATAATTGTACATTGTAGAGGGGTCTGATTAACGTTACGGACATATTTCCATGAAATAGAATATACATATACATAAACAAAAAATTTAAACAAATAATTAAATATTTATGCTAAGCCCTCGTACATTCCAATTGTTCCTATCAGATTCCAAAATTTAATAAAAAAATAATTTAGAGTAAAAGGCTTATTCTGGTATATGCGGTGCACGCGTACTAGAAA
This sequence comes from Xestoiulus laeticollis, assembly GCA_034698905.1. Taxonomy (NCBI): domain Eukaryota; kingdom Metazoa; phylum Arthropoda; class Diplopoda; order Julida; family Julidae; genus Xestoiulus; species Xestoiulus laeticollis. The sequence goes on from JAQGCC010003978.1 coordinate 11,584, forward strand.
CGGTATTGCTTTTCTACATGTTCCAGAATGTTATTTAGGTGTTTATAAAAATACCTGTTGTGTTGTATTGATTATCGCTTGTCTGATTGTTCCATTTTTATACTGAATTTTTTGCACGAATACAAAACAAAATGGCGCCTTTTTAATTTTATTTTTTTGATTTTTCAGGCGATTCTGAAACGTATTCTATGGATCAGATGAACCGTAATCCATACAACAGAAAGTTTCACACTTTAGAAAGCTCTCATTCGAAGAAGTTGCGTCAGAACGGTTTGCTACATCACTCCATAAGTTTGGACGAAGGCAAAAATATGAAAACAGGATCCCAGAACGGAATTAATGGTGTATTGATGCGTCCCTTGGACCTGGATGGCGAACCTGTATTGATCAACAGCAGTGCTGTCAACCAGAACAACAATTTACAGAATAACATGGTGACTGCTGTGCAGACGGCCTTACCAATGCCACCAACTCTGTCCAGCAAGTTCAGACCTGGACAACCTCTGGCTGTTGAAATCAGGAACGTGTTCAAGAGTTATGGACCCAGGAATACTAGGGTACACGTGCTCAAAGGGCTCAACCTTACTGTGCCACAGGGAGCTATGTGAGTAAAAAGTTTTAAGAGCTTTTACATATACTTGTACTTGATTTTCCTCAGAATTTTGTGTTATTTAAGGCTGAACTAAACATCTCCTTTCCTATGGGTAAATTTCTTGACGAGCCCAGCGCATTTTCTAAATAAAATTCTGGGGGAAAAAAAATTGGTAAAAATACAATGTCCATAGATCTAGGGTATAGAGACAATGTTTTTATGAAAATGGCCCTTAAATTTTAAATTTAATAAATAAGAATACGTGGCTAAGTCTATGATGCCACCTGGTGTCAGCTACAGGCTTTTTTTGGAATTCGAATTTTGTTACGAGATTAGCAAATTAATTATACCAGTTAAGGTGTTTATTTTAATTTTAAAGCATAATTTATCCAGCTAGGGCTTTTTCTGTAAGTTGGACGGTAGCAATCAGTCTTAACATTCATAAAAAATGCTGTGGTTTTTAAATGAGAATTTTAATACTTTAGTGTCTGTCAGTTTAACATAGTTGTAATAATTGATGAATATTTTCTTGTAAAACTGTCATTCTGTATACATATTTACCCCAAAAGCATATGGGATTACTTTGCAATAGTTTGTAAGAATCATTTAGCCCCAGGCCACACTAGGTTGTTTCCGCGCGTTTGGCTAGCCTCAAACAAGGCATCGAGTTTAATTTAAATTCTAGAATTATAAAATCTGCACATTAATATCGCGTGCGAAAATTCTTTTTTTAATTAAAAGCCTTGTTTGAGGCTAGCCTAACGCGCGTTTCCAGCCTAGTGTTGCCTGGGGCTTAATCATTATATATATGCAAGATGGTGTCCTGATTTTGATAAGCAATCCATAAAGAACAAGGAAGTTTTCAGAAATCTTTGATGTATTAAATTACCCATGACAACAAACAAAAAGAGTTGATTATCGTGCTATAATCACCGATTACCCTAATCTGAATTCCTTGCAAATTGCGATTTACAACACCTGTTTAGTTATCGCTACCCTTTCATGTAGTCCGCCATTTTTTAAAATGGCGGCTTGTTGTTAGTCAGGTTATTCTGTTGGCGATGTGCTGCATAAATTTAATGGATCGATGTAAATAATCAACTTCAAAATGAAGATTAATCAAACTTTTAATTACAAACTTAAAATAAAATAAAAAAAAGCATAGGGTAAATATCGTGCTTAATGTTGACATATCCTTCTACATTCGTGCCAACAATTGGAATACACGGTTAAAGCAGCCATTGACCTTTTAAAGTTTTTGTTTGGCATTGGTTTGCCATTATTTAAAATGTTACTAGCTCACTAATTGCTATTAGAGCCACTCTAATTGTTACATGTTGGAAGCGCCCCATGTTAAATATGCTACAAACCGGTGCGCCTCTAGCGGATTGTTAAAGGGGGTTATGAGGTTAAAGATAGCATGCATGGGCTATTTAAATATTTGAATTAGGGCATAGTTTTGCCATTGGCATTGATCAAGTTTGCCTAGACGACGTTGCTTTATTGAAGTTCATTGGACATTTTTGATAAATTTCAAAGTCATTCTTATCACTGCAAACTCTGCTTAAATTTGACACACTTTATTTTGGAGGGAATAAAAAAAATGGGGGCATAATGTGCCAGCAGGTGTCGCCAGATGTTTTCTTGTGCTAAAAGAGGTTTAAAAATCACAATGCTTGTTGTGTAATTTAAAACATTTAATTAACTTTGTGCTGAAATCTGCAACATGGTTTGTTGTCTGTTACAAAAGTAGCAAGGGGCTGTCCATAAATTATGTCACGCGATTTTGGCAGATTTTTGAACCCCCATCCCCCCCTATGTCACACTTAGTCACATAAAGTCAGACCCCCCTCAAATATGAC
>JAQGCC010003979.1:0-14037 GCA_034698905.1 Xestoiulus laeticollis
ATTCCATTTGTTCCTAACAGTTTCCAAAATTAAATTAAAAAATAATTTAGAAAAAAGGGCTTATTCTGGTATGCAACCCTCTCAAGGTGATCAACACCGCTTTGGCCCTTACCTTTGCGGAAAGTTTTGTATTAGTACTGCTTCTATTGAAACACATTTTAGAGAAAGATAAATTTAAAAAAAAATTCTTTGATTATTTATCTAGAGAGCAGAGAATTTTTTTTTCTTATAAAGATGTTCAGATATTTTTTAAATTAATAAATAAAAATCATTTTTAAATTTCGCGGGTGAATTGCATTATGCAACGCACCGGCCGCGATATGATGCAATACACCCGCCAAATTTAAAAAAAAATGTTTTATATACATGTAGCTGAACATTTTCGTAGAAAAATATTTTCTCTGCTCCCTTGATAAATAATCAGCGAATTTTCAATAGATCGAAGCAGGACTATTTCAAAACTTTCCCCATAGGAAAGGGTGGCGTTGTAGATCACCTCAAGTTCATAGGGACGGAAGCTGAAAGGGGCCGACACACAACAACATGACAACATGTCCGCCTACCCATCATTCCATGTGGGATAGATGAAGAGCCATTACAGCATACTTATTGGTGCAAAAAACAATATACCACAAGCTAATTAGGCCAGCCTACTCAGGCCTCCGTCTACTAAGAAAAAAATATTTTAGCGTGACTTCCGACCTTGAATGTTGTACTTTTGTGTGGACAAAAAACAACTTGTAAATCGGGTTTGTCTTGCCAGAATCCAGACTTCCGAAAGCAAACCGAGCGAGCTTGCAAGCTAAGATGGATGTCACCAACAGTGGACCAATTTCTTGACGACGCCTTGGTAAGTCGATCAGACATAGCGTTCCTATTATAATTTTAATTGTTTTATGACTTTATGAGGTGATATTATTCCTGTGTGCAAATATAGACTATACTTTAAAACATGTCGTAAACGATTTGCAATAACCACATGGCTAACTGTTTTCCAAGTGTTAAAAGTCGATACAAAGAGGGTCTCATCTGTTTTGCATGAAAAATTCCATTGGATTCGACTAGTTCGAATTAAATCATAGCAATCCTGTCATAAGGGGCCATCGATCCACAAAGGAAGTCCGCGGATTTTGGAAGAATTTAGACAATGTCCTTGTTAGGCTGTTTGCTTTTTTAACTCCGGCTAATATTTTAATTTTAGGGAATCGGGGAAATTTTCGACTTCATGACGTCCGGAATACTCTAACCGTTCCCCCATGCCTATGACCGGACGTCGTATGAAATCCCAATTTGTAGTTGTTTCCGTAATTTAAAAAAATGCATACAAGAAAACTTATTTATTTTCCATTTCGTAATTTTATTTAGAACTATAATGACTGTTTAATCTGTAACAATTATTCTTTTCATTAGTAATCTTTCCACGTTTTATTACCAATGAGCAAAAAACGTACATTAGCTCCAAAATGAAATGTAACAGTGAATTTAATAAATAATATTAGCTGTTGATAATCGAATATCTAGTGGTACCATTCCTGCCGCATCACTGAGCAATGTGCATTTTCATCGGCTTAAACAACTGCATTATCATAAAATATATAACCGATTTTTTGCGATGGCTTACTAAACACGCAAGCGCATCTTTTAACTGTAAATTGCTCGTTAGTGATACATAATCTATATGAGAAAATATTCTTTGAGAATGACATAGAAAACATAGAAATGATGACCACGACGAAGAGCACAATGAGGAGGATCATACAAAGCGTGTAAAGCCACTTTATACCCTTCAATATGAATTCTGTTACGACGATTAACAAGCCCAAAAAATTATGCGCTTTGCAAATGTTTTTCTGGTTAAAAATGTAAATAAAACCCTGTTAACTGTAATCAAAAATCGGATTTAAAAAGGGGAAAAAAGTTGGTTATAAGAAACTAATTGCTTAAGTTTCAAACCATGACCAATGATTCCCAAATTTTGACTCTTAAAGTTTTCAGAGAGAAAACTTGTGGTATATTTATGTTGTCTGTCGCAAAAACTATAAACAGTAACATGGGTATCATTGCTGAATTAAACACCACCAGTCCAGGTCATGGACAATGAACGGTATTTCTGAATGTCTGCAGTGCCTAGAAAGGCGATTTCGATAGGAGCCACACTCACTTTGCTGGCGAGTCGCCATCCTGAAACGAGAGAAATAATTTTAATAAAAAAGCGCATGTTAATATCTGAAACAGTAGGAATACTAATTCTATATGCATAACATTAGTTTTACTGTCGTTTATAAAACTTAAGCATACAATATCATGATAAATTTTGGTGCTGGGACATGATTGATGTCAACTTACCCCTTCCTCCCAACCCTCTCCTGGGCCAGCTAATGCATAGTGCTTTTTCCTCAATGCAGAGAATTTGACTCTCTCTTTCTCCAAGTTGTTCTCAAGCTCCAGCACTCGAACCTAAAGTAGGACAAGTGATAGCTAAATATGCAACCACAAAACAAAGCTTCAGCTAGCATTATGCACAGCAAAAAAAAAAATTACATGCGATTCCATTTCTAATCGTTTGGCTTGATGAAGGGTCAGGTTGCCAAAGTCCATAACGTCTGAAATGAGGTGAGAAGATGTGATCAACATTCTTGCATTACACCAACTTTTGTCAACACTTGCTACATTAACCAATAAAATTTCTCAAAATATTTACCACTGTCTTCCATCATTTGGGCACAATCCTTTACTGTTGCCACTACTGTAGCAGTGCAGCCTCGGACATCTGTGGATGCCGAAGACAGCGCTCGCAGATTGTCACTGCTGGGATTGGCTTTGACCTTGGAAGCAACCACCAACTGCGCTGTGCTTGCTGCTATCTCCTGAGAAGCAGCCATCAGGGTTTCAAATTTGCTTTGGCCGCTGACCACTTTGTCTGCTGCATCACTGAAAAATTGAAGTGGTTCATTGGTTTCATTTTCAAAATGTCACAATTTCCATGGCTTTTTGTTTGTTCTGGTGCTGGCAGTTATATTTTAAGAAGTTTACATACACCAAAAATTGGGCGCCGATTCCTACTGCTTTTGCAGCAGAAATTAATCCCTCTGTCCATTGGTGGTTTCGCTTGTAAAATTCCTTTACAGAGGCTGATCCCTGTGAAAAAGGAAATATATACAGAAGGAAAGATTTCATGTTGACCTAGTGAGGTCAAACTTACCTTGCCCTGGGCGAGAATCTCCTTTTGCAGTTCCTTCGACCTTCTCACAAGCACTTTTATTGACTTTAAATAAAAAAGAAAGCGTGTCAGTTGTTCAGTTTTCCAGCGTTAATTTTGTACAAATAGATATGGCAAATTACCTGCATCAAGGCAGTGCACGTGTCCAAAATCTTTTCACTGACTTCAAGCTTTATACCCGAATTGCCTGCCCTTGATTTTTCCAAAATATCAGCAATGCGAGCTGCAGCTTCCTCGATGGCCCTGTCCATGTCCGCCAGCTCCTTGTCCACCAAATCTTCGATTCTGTCCTCGACTTTGGCAGCTTGTGATGCAATCAGCGCTTCCGTTATTTCACGCACAGCTTGTACGTCCGAGCGCACCTTATTAGCATTTGGTGGGACTTGTGGTTCCAAGCCTATGTGATCACGAAATCAAAGATGGATTATGCTCGCAATTCAAACTAATGTTCTTTATGTTATTCTTAGTCTGGCACAGATGATACTTGCCTTTCACCTTCATACTCGCTAAAAGCTGAAGAGTGTCTATCCCGGCAGTGCGACAGGCTTCTGTTAGCTCTACAACAAAATGAAACGACGTTTTTGTCAAGTTTTTTAACTTTAATTTTGAAAATATTGTTATGAGGTCGAAATTTTTTTGTATACATGTAAATGTTGACTATCCAAAATTATACTCACTATCGCCTTGTTCCACATCAGGCAAAACGTTTGCTGTTGCTTTCCCGTGCACAAGCAATTGACCGAGGAAATGTGAAAGGCCAGTGACCGACTTTAACACGCTTTCCAAATCTATAAACGCAACAACAGCATGACATTAATGGATGTCAGGTTTAAACATATTTTTTCCAGCAGCGCTGACTTCTAAAACCTTTGTGTAACCGTACAAACCTTTGGAATTTTTGCTGAAGGAGGAATGCTGCGCTTGTAGCCTGTCCAGCAGTTCTGGTAGAGGAGTTGAAACAGTCAGCAGGTACTCTGGAAGAATTATTAAGTTTGAGAACAACACATGTATATAAAGTTTCAGGAATTTCGTGCTACTTGAGATCTGTTCATTACCTGGTGAACACGAAAGCGCTGCCGTCATTGGGTTATTTATCTCGTTGAGGGCATTCTGCACTATGCTCTCAGCTTCCTCGATGCATCCAACTTTTAAAGAAGAAATATGTTTTTATGCAGATAACATTTTGTTTTCTGTGCTAATATTGATTCTCTTTAACAATGCTGTGCAACATACCCAAGAGGGCAAACTGACGGTCGGCTGCCTCTCTAGCTAACTTTTCTTTACACTCTTCAGTTTCCTTCTTGGAATCTGTAATCTGGGACTCCAGTTTGCTGATCTGTTCCGTCAGATCCGCAACAGAGTGTTGCAGGTCTACCTTATCTGTTGTCAATTTGGATATTTGCTCCTCAAAATCCTTGAAGAATTATGCCAAAGGGTTAATCATGTCACTTGCATATTACCCATATTCAGAATATAAGTAGCCTATACACGGGGCTATGTTATACTCAAATTAATTTTAGAAAAGTTTTGAGCAAATGTCTAGCCCATAGTCATCATCGTTTCTCAGAGTTGATTGTGCCACTACACCATATGGTCAACTCACCCTCACTTGATCTTCAAGGCCTTGCTTTTCGCTCAAGAGCTCGTCAATCTGATGTTGTAAGGTTTCGGAATTCTGCAACATATTGAGCTCTGTCGTGCATTTCTCATATGAAACGTTTGCCAGCTTGGCTTCAAGATCCTTGATTTTGAATAAAATCACAAGATAATATTTCTCACATCCGGAAGCTTATGAGCAACACACCACCTAGGGACTCCAATCTACGTAATGCCAACTCACCGCGATCACGCTCTGGAACTCGTTTCGTTCCTTAGTTAAACTTTCCACTTGCCGTGCGTGCTCTTCTTCCTTTGCTTGCATTTCCTGTTCGGCGACATATTTTTCATCAATGGCTTGGAAGAGCAATTCATCAAACTCCTTGTTGGAATCGTCCAGCTCATCATTCTTCTTGACTAGCTGGGCCAGTTTTTCTTTGGTAGTTTCGATATTTTGCTGCATCGTTTGCTCAACGTTTGATTTTTCGTGTAACAGTAATTGCAACTTTTCTTGGAGGGCCTTCAATATAATCATTGGTATAAAGTGCCAAAATGGCGTCAGTATGAAAAATTTCAACAAGCTTTCCATGTAAATGAAACCGCACATTTCTCAATGTTTTTTCTCTATAAATTTTGAATCTTTATAATTTAAACCACTCACTATTAAGATGGCAGGTGGTGAGGATCGTTAGTTTTTTTTGTGGTTTTAATGCGGTAAGCATGGAAATTTTGGATGAATTTTATCAGATTAGGGATTTATTTAAAAACCCACCAACTTCTCCCTTTGTAGTTCGTCCCGCTCTTGCAACACCTCGGTCATTTCCTTGGCTGCTTTTTGAGCGTTCTGGTGCATCAGCTGCTCCATGGTAACTTTTTCCACCGTCATTTTCTGCAACTGATCTTCTACTTCCTTAAATACGAACAAGTATTGTGCGTTGGGGAAGCCAATGACTTTTAACATCGAAAACAAATTGCTTCTTCAAAATTCTGAAGCGCGCTATGACAGACATCTTTAGGCCTACTGATGCAGATAAGGACAAACTTCTACAAGTAGGCAAACTGGACAAGAGCACTAGAGCTATAAGCAGGATTGTGATGGTAAGCAGGAAATGACAGGGTTTTTCAACGCGCGCATGTTAGAATTTCCACGTGCTTCGTTAACAACGAAACATATTTACAACAATCCATTTTGGCAGTAAAAAGGTTCTGGTTATTGAAGTTGGATAACATTCCAACAATATGAAGAAATGTTGAATATACACCCACCAAGCCACTTTATTTGGCAGAATCTGACCCAAGATTTAAAGAAAACTAATTTCTTCAAGAAAACACCGGACAATGATACAAAGGGTAAAAGCAAGGAATGAAACATGGCTTCGCAGACATATTCCAGAACAGTGGATACCTTTTTGGCAGTGGTAAGGCTCTCTGATTCTTGGATTAAACGTGCTTTAACTTCCGCTGCTTTAGCGACTGCTTCCTCCAACCTCTTCTCAAACTTCGAATTTTCCTCGCATGCAGAGTTGAGATTTTTTTTGAGATCCTTGAGGAAACATTTTCAATATGAGAATCGGGTAGCATTATGTCGGGAACAAACGGAGGTATGAATAGCACGGTCAAAACAGACTGACGAGATACAGGTAGGATTATTGACCAACAACACCAACCATGTTTTCTTTTTCTAAATCCTCAGCTTTTTGTAGCATCGTTCCTATTTGTTCGGCAGATTGCACAGTGGTCTGTTGCAGAATTTCGTCAATGGCCTCTTTCTCCAAGGTCAGTTTGTGAACTTGTTCTTCCATATCCTTGAAAATTGGATAGGAAGATTATGACATCTATTCGAAATTCTTCCAAGTTTTAAAAGATGCAAAAGACATTGCACATTTAGACAACCACAGAAAAGATTTTTCCAAAGCATTTGAACATTGGGAAGGAGTACAAAAATCCAGCCGATGGTGATTGCTGTATCCTGAGGGTTTCTTTTTGCTCGTACATTGCTGTCTCTTTCCAAGTTCCATAGAGATTTCTGCTTCCTCATAGGTTTTCTGTAATCACTCTTCTGGACTCTTTAATGTGGTAATGCAACAGATAATTTCAAGCTTGTTGACAGATAACACGCAGCACCGGATTGCTGCAAAATCTGATGTTTACGTTTTTGAACAACCTCTTTGGGCCTTTGTGCTCTTGCTTTTAGTCGGTCAAGAATGGTCAAAAGCTTCTGGCAGTGTTCTCGGCATTTACTTGCAACTTTTGCTCCATTTCTTGTTTATCGGCCATGCTGAATGCAGCTCATTTTCCATATTCTTGATTAAAGTTAAGACAGCTCAGTACACTGGCAGCATAAATCACAGCTGGCGACGACAATAAGCACGTGAACAATATAACAAAGCATCACTGTTTCACACGTTTTGCCAAAATTAATGCGAGTACATGGTGAAATCCAGCAGCCTCAGAAATACTCGAAGTACGTAGGATGCCATTCGTTTCAGTAACTCTTCGTGACATTGATGGACAGTCTAGAGCTTTACGTCAAACATTAAAGATTCACATTCAATTGATATTACCTTTTTCTCACTGGCAAGCTCGTTTTGCACTTGGAATGCTGAAGCTAATTCCATAGCCGCCGCTTCTTGCTTCTGCTGCAGTGTCTGTTCTAAAGACAACTTTTCGCTGAGTACCAAATCCAACTCGTTTTCAACAGCCTTTGGAAAGGGTTGCAAGCCATGAGAGCCACTTAAAGAAACTAACAGATAGCTAACTTTGCTAAAAATGGACACAAGCGTCAGCGACCCACCATCTTTTCCTGCCTTAGAACTTCATTGATTTGGGTCATCATACTCAATTGCACAGTGGATTGCTCTACGCTGTCATTGAAAACCCGCTCTAAGGCTTCTTTTTCTAATTCCGTTGCCCTTGATTTTTCTTCCCATTCCTTAAATGCGTGAAAGAAGTAGATTTTCGCTTAGTGTACAACATTGTGTTGCGAAAATAAGGAACCCTATGACATTGATTGCCAATAACAAGTTTGACAGAGGTTGGGGAGGCATTGTTGTATCAGTTGGACAGCACATTGAATTTTACTGAATCATAGTCAAAAATGTTTAGTCACTTTATTGCTGGAAAGCAATTTTGGACTGCTAAACGTTAAGACGAGAACAACGCATCCGAAAAACGGATTTTGCAATTGCATGAACATAATGAATGGATATGAATGGATTGTTCAAGAGGGAGGGAAAAGAATCGAAAAGCACATTTTTTTGGGGATCTAGAATAACTACGACAAAAACATGGCTATCAAGCAGCTGGCTTGACGAATTCGGCAAGACTAACTTGCACAGCACGAATACTAAGCGTGGCACAATCAATCTACATAATAGCATGAAGACTCGCACTACACATTAAATTACTCAAAAATGTGTGTACTGCAACCAGGACATAGATTGGACTAACAAAGCTAGCAGACTGAACTTTTGCAAATGCAACTACAGTTTACAAATCTATTCTTAAATCTTAAATAAAGTGATATTAAATAACAAATAGAAAGTAAACATGCAAAATTTTTTTCAAAACCTTATCTTACCGTTTTTGTTCGTTCAACCTGCTTTGCTGAGCCCAACTGCTTTTCAACATCAGCTTTCTAAAAATAATGGAAAATAATTGATTGGAATTGAGTTTATTCGTGTTCTGAATGCTGTACATTATGAAAACAAACTCACCGCTCTTAACAGCACAATGTGTTCCTCACGTAACTTTGTATAGACATCTTTCATTTTGAAGAATTTTTCTTCATTTGCTTTGGATTTTTCTAAACATATCAAAATGTCCAGCAATATTAGATTGGAAGCGATCTCTTATGGGGCATTTCCAAGAAACTTCCGATCAACACCAAAACATTCAAATTTGCCAACTTACTCTCAGCTTCAACCAATTTTGTTGCAGCCTCCGAGTTTTCTGCGGCTGCCACTGCTTTCAATTGCAGTATTTCCAATTCCTGCGATGAGGTAAATAGCAACAAATTAACTTAAATTGTGCTACAAAAAAAAAGACAAAATTGATGCTTAAAAATGTTTTTACAGTCTGTTTATCTGCTAACTGTTGCTGGAGTTCCTTAATGTAAGCATCGAGGGAAGTCGACTGGCGCTGAAATTCGGCAATTATTCGCTGATCTTCCACCTTTATCCTTTGGAGTTCATATTTGAGTTCTTCTATTTCACGCCTCAGTTGTTCAATAAGCATATCCCTGCCAATTTGAAATCATTTAATTCAAAAATATTATCTTAATATTAGCATATAAAAAATCACGCCACACTCCACTGGAATAAATAAAATGCAAGTGCAACTAACTTTTCTGAGGGATCTGGCGATATGGTTCCGTTTGTAGGTTCAATGTCCAATAAATTCTCGGTCTGTGGTTTTAAACAGTGATAAAGTTAAAACTTATGGCTACTTGGCAAACAATAGTTTTGGGGTGGTAAAATTTTACATACTTTGGTGTCGACTAACGAGAACTCCATGCTGTCATTATCTGGAATTTCTTCCTCCTGCGGTGGAAGGATCACCACAGGGCTGACATGACTACTTAAATCGGATTTTACCAAAAAATTTGGAGGTTCCTGAAATTCGCATTCCCATTTTTAATAAACATGCAATTCGGGGTGAACTCTATCTTACAGGTGACTAACCTCTGGCAATAAGGGTATTTGTATTAAATGTTTGAAATACTGCAGCACGCTGGCACTTCTGTAAAATTCACGTAATCTAGAACCAAACAGAATAAAAAATTATGGGAACGGATATTGATTTATAGGCTGAACACAGTATTTTTTTTAAAGTTTTGCTTACTCACACTTTGAATTGTTTATAAAATCTGTCCCGGTGACCAATTAAAATATCCGGCGGAAGACCTGCAAGATGTTCAAATGCACACTATAGCCACTGGCGACATACAATTTTAACTAGCAAAAATATTCTCAGATTCTGGGTCAACCTACTTGAATGGAGTTTGAAGAGAAGCTTCACTAAATAGTCATATAAATGACTGGAATCCTGTATGCACGGGATAAGTGGGGCCAAACGACACTGTCCACTGCTGGTCATCGAGTTGGCACGTCCCATCTCTAGAGAGCCAAAAACTGCACTTTGCAACGCAAGGATTTCGTCCATGTAGTCAAACATTTCCACCGTGATCTGGAAGCTGAATGGAAGGACGAAATATGAAAATTTTAGCCGAGACGAATTTATTCTTTACAAATGGCGAGTTACATAATCCAAGAACTTACAAGTTATTGATGTCCATTTCTCCTATACTTTCCAACTGCTCATCGTTAAGCAGAAGATTACCAGGAAATTTGGGATTCTACGAAATTTCAGAATCAATTTATCATGGTTAAAGTTTGTGGTAACACAGTTGAACTATTTAATTCTATAGCTAATATGAAGTTGGTTTATCCAATTTTAAGTACAGTGCAGCTCATTCAAACAAAGTGCCTTAGAGTAATGTACATACAATATAATGTTGACTAAGCAAACTTTGTTACAAAGTTACAATCCTATCATAAATGCTGTAATGCGCTAGTTTTTTTATGGAAAAAAATGTCTGGCAACTACAAGCAAAAACTGCTCTTGAATAAAGAAAGATTAGAAATCAATGTGACACAAGTTGTATATCACTAAGGAAATGATATATATGGTAATCTCAGATTTGAGATTTCACTCAAATCGCTGTTATTAGCCTATTTTTAGACTAATTAAGCCTTTACACGCTTAATGGTGGCAATCAAGATGTAACTGCTTGGCATAACGCTGACAATGATTCTGCCCTGACGAGACCTTCAATGTTCGGTAATTGGCTAATTAACAGCTCTGCTGCAAATTATCACCAAAAATCCGAAAGTAGTACCTTGGAATGGAATTCAAGTCTGTTTGCCAACAGTCTGCAGTAACACGATATTAATTTTCCAAAACTTTCCTTTAAATAGCCCTGAAAAAAAATGGTTATTACATTAGTACAAAAGCACATGTTTCACTGCCCATAGATTGCGACTACATGAAATTGAGAATTTTGAAACTGGTTTAAATGTGATTTATGTTTGTTAGAAAGTTCATGTGCAATATAATAACAATTTCACGACGCTTTGCTTTTATTTTTGTATATTATAAATGTGCTGACAAACATCGTTGAAAATACGGGCTTCTCTGCAGTGCTTATTTTTATCCATGAAGCAACATATTGCTTATCTGTCATAACTGATAATCCACGTTATAAGCTATGTGCAATTAGTATTCTCTATTTTTGGCATGCTGACATAGCCTTGAATGCCCTGGAAATCTCCCTGACACAACACAAATGATCTTCTACGTCTAGAATACCGGCTGGTCAATAGTGTGGAAAGCCAACACGAGGAATGATAATCACATCGCCATAGATTTGAATCGTATTTAGTTATGTCTGTTTACAAGTACCTGATATATTTATGTTGAAACATTTACAACGATTTGTTTGGTTGTACTAAGCTCAATCACGTGTATTGATAACCATGCATGAACATCAATAAATGTGACAAGGTCTACTGATCAACCAAAAGTTTAGTACTTTAGTGGAAAGAAAACTAATGCTGTTCGAGAGATAGCCCAAAAATTGAGATTTTTTAGAAGAGGTGATTCCTAACTTGCATTTCAGTCTAACCAAATGAGACAACCATAGAACAAAACTCACCCAGTATTTCCCTAGTTCGGCAATCCGTGGTCGATACTGTAGAGATTCACCTATTACCTGAAAATCAGACAACACGTGAAAATTAGTTGACCAGCTGCAGCAGGGTCAAAGTTATTCCAACTGTTAGCGGCACTCACTGTTGGATGTCCTTCCCGCAAGAGTTTATGCAACGTGTGGCAGAATTTCCAACAAACGATGGGGTTACCTTGCAGTGGCAATGTACCAATCACGGCCCAAAAGGTGGTGGCACCTCTTTCATGGTAAGTGCCAATGATGGCACCTAAAAATGATGTTAAGGAATACGTGATTGACAAATGGCAAGATATATTCTTCCTATGAGACCCTACGGCCATTTTAAGTGCAATCGTTTAATATTTTCACATTTATTGAGCTTTCTCAATAAATGATCTCAATGTTTTCCCATGCAATGTTGGAATTTCTGCTCTGGTTCAGCGAGACAGTCAGCCATATCTGATACAATGCAAGGACAATCGTAACTTATTGCACCAACACTTTTAAACCCTGTATATCAGAGGTGAAGATACCATTGTTCAGATAACGAGGATGTCTACTGCATCTAAAGAGCAGGATCTGGAAGGGGTTTTGGCAAGCTATGACAGCAATCAGAGCATCTCGACGGTCTTGGCCGAGCTTACATGTATGAGACAAGAATTGTGACTGCCAAAACCAAGGGAAAATGATAGGTTTAATAACGACAATTATGACTATCGTCAGTTTGCATATTTTTCGAGAGCCCATCGAGTGCGCCAGGCAATCATTTTCTGGCATCTTCAGCTCTTCGTCAGCCGAAGTTCAAATGCTCCAGGTGAGGATATGGCAACCAGATCATGACGTCAATAACTCTCCCGTGCACATCGTCTGACCAATTTAATTAACTCTATTGCGTGCCATAAATTGTTAATCAGTGCGGGACAGGTATTTGGGCTAGAAGGCAATTTAGTTCATTTTACCCGGGAAATGGCAAATCTATCTTCAGAAGAAAATCATGGACGGCGTGGGAAGTGACGGCTGGCTGAATTTTAGGCATCTGTATTGATAGTGCCAACATTAACATTTAACAGCACTATTCTGCAAAGATTGCAGCGCCAGAACCTAGTGTTCTCACAAAAGCTAGTGGCTTAAAAATGCAAGCAATATTACTAGAATCCGAGGCAAAACGAAAAATATACAAGTATGGTACATATAGCATGCTAATTCTAACCGGAAGAAATGCTCTATAATGTTTACTCTTCTTGGAAATTAAGCTTTCTGAAAAGTTTAGCATTTTGGGATTTTTGTGCTCGTTTCATTTTTGCCTTTTGCTTGCATGGTCCATTGTTTCTCATAAGGAAACAATATTGACAACTTAACGTATGCGTTCAATTGACGTCACCATCTGTTATGATTCGGACTAATGTATCAACAACACCACTCGTGTAAGGATACTCCTGACGTGCTTTTCTTTAACTGGATTCTCTTGATTATTGATGGCCTTTGTGATGCTTGTAGTCTGGAAAAGAAAAGGAACCGGAATCATTGCCACATATCGATCAATTGCAATATTTAGCAGGGTATCACATTGCTTATCATGGGAGCACACGCCATCGTAAATGACGAAAACACAAAATTTGATATACCGTAGCAAAACATGTTTAAATATTCCATGAACTTTCACAAATGCAGTAACTTTGCAGTTAACTTTGAAAAGTTAACAAAGTTTAGAATTAAACGTTGACACAATACAAAAAGGAATGTCAGACTTTATTATGACATTCCTGTGGTATTTCAGCTGTCTATTGCTGTTCAACCACCTAATGGACATGGAGGCGCATTCGGCTACACTGCATAGCTTTCAGGCACTCTCATAAAAGCCAAAATGTGCACATAGCTGTTCGTGAAGACATTCGCCAGCGCCCCAGGAATGGATTGCGAAGGACTTTTTTTTAATTTAAATTATATTGCTTTCGCTGCAGGCGTCAATCGTACATTCATCTTTCAGCGGTGGAAAGCTTAACTGCATCGTGACGTCACTTCTTTTAGTTTCGCTGCAAATTGAAGCAGCTAGGGGTCTATTTCACGGCCATCGTCTTCTCAACGACAGCAGAAAAAATTGCAGCAATGCCGCGGTAGTTTTCTCCATCAATATTTAATCGATCAGAAAAAATAACCTAATCTCGCTTACGTCATGGAAGTTTTTTTTTGCAAACGTACCGCTTATCTCAGCTGTTTGTAAACACTGCGCTGCCAGCGGAAATCTGTTTCTGGGAAACGCGCGATAGAACTTTGGTTTCGATTACCAGGTATAGGCCTATATGCTACCGACACCAAAAAGATAATAATACAGTATAAAAAAACGTAGTTTTTCGCGTAAAACCTTTTTATGTAGCCAGCAAGTACTGGCAGGAAATTCACTTTTGACCCACCCCGCAGGCCTCTATAGAATCTTCCGTAAAGGGGAGTAATTGGACCTCGCAAGACGAGCGCTCCGTAGCACAGCAAGTTCCAG
>JAQGCC010003980.1:0-14037 GCA_034698905.1 Xestoiulus laeticollis
GGACGGACGCCTCTCGACCCGAGCTCCTCGACCTTTTTCTTTGTAATCGATAGATATTTCGTTAGTAATGTATACTCCTTGGCTTCCATAATAAAAACGATTCACCCCTAGAAAACGTGTATTCCTCACTGGACCCTCGATCCAACACATACATGTTCTCGGTCTCTTGTTGGGCCATTAACTTAGGGCATATTAAGTGCAGCATAGCGTATTATGGCCCATTTATGGAAATATCTTGAATTATCTTCCATGTTCTACATGTATATTTCATGCACATGTGTTCCCATACTGTATACTGTGTGGTCCAAAAGTCAGTGCCACCTCACTTTTTTTCTTAAACCATATAATGTAGGTATGAAAATAGCTGTTAATGCGGTTAAATAGGAAGTATATTTGTAAATACATTATGACCATACATGTATACGAATGACATTTTCTCGTTGTAAATATATAGTAGAAAACACATGGTAATAATATATTGATAAAAATATGGATATCGACATGCAATAATTGAACAGAATGTAGGGCCTAAAGTAAAACCTGCTAAAGATGACTACACAAAATATGGCCACATTCGGTCACTATGTACAGGTGGTCACCATACAGATAATTTTTATGAACGACAACATACATGTATGCACTAAGACCAATATATGAAAAGTGGTCACTATGCAGAAGTGGTCACTTTACTAGTTTTTACTGTAAGCTTATACATTATTATCAACGTGCAATAAACAAAAAGTAGACAACTTGGTTAGATACTCATTTAAATAATATATTCTCATTTATGCTCATACATTGTACATATTCGCATTTGATATTTGTGTGCATATGTCCATATAGTACATTTTCCATATACATGTATTTCCATGTCAGAGCTATGTGCCAATACTGCCATATAGAAAATTTGATCATTATACAACCGCCAGGCTATTATAAAAGTACTCGTTATTAATTATTGACCACATGTGGATGCGGATGTGGTCTTGGAGTTTTTCAAATCTCTAAAAACTGCCTAGGAAATTTATGCTAAGAAGTGGCCTTTGTATGCCATCACTACACATGCATGTTTTTACTAGAAAACTATTGCTTTAAATACACATCCTTTGCCGACTGTACTTTTCCTTCAAACACTTTGAAATGCATTATTTTAGCTATTTTCTCAATCTCTCTGAAACGTGATGCTATGATAAACATCTTTGAAGCACCCACACCCTGGGATCTGAGATAAGTTGAGAGGGGGATGAACCAGCATGAATAGTAAAAGTTTTCAATCTCTCGAAAAAGTCAATACTAATTGTGTTTGAGACTGCTGCAATCATTCCCTATCTTAGCAAATCGATTTATTGATTTTATCTTGTTGCACGACTGCCGAGTGTCAGCTGTGATGGGAAAAAAGTACTGGAAGGACTTTAAGTGCCTGGAAAGTAGGATTTTTATTTAACTTAATCCTGGTGGTTTTAATGGAAGTACTGTAGATTCAGTTGTTTAGAATTTCTTAGTAGGAATTTTGATTTGAAGGAGTTCTTGTATTGGTCATAACAATTGTAAGAGTTCTGCAGTATTGTTTTCATTTACCAGGCAATAACGTGATCACTCAATCACAGGTCTAGACAGTCTAGACAATATTAAGTTTTTGCTACTTGTGCAGTACGTGAAATTCCTTCAATAATGCCAGTGTTTAAGAGCGAATTTTTTTTAAAAAAAAGTTTGCTTGGCATAATAGAGGGATTAAGCTGGTTTCCTTTAATCTTGACGACATTGGCAGCACTGTTTTTTTTACCAATGCGCATGCGTTGGTACGACGTTAATGGAGTTGTGGTTGAGGGGACACGACAATTTCATTAGTTTAACGTGATACCACAACGTCTTTGAGGAGTAGAACGACTTTTACGGCGCGTAAATTATTGCTGCCCATGCGTAATAGTGTGTTAAGATTAAAGGAACCCTGCTCAATCCCTCTATTATTACGCATGCGCATCAATAAGTTATACACCGTAAAAGTCGTTATGCTCCTCAAAGACGTTGTGGTATCCCGTTAAAATAATGCGATTGTGGTCTGCCCTCAGCTACAAACCCATTAACGGCGTCCCCACGCATGCGCATTGGCTTAAAAAACAGTGCTGCCAATGTCGTCAAGATTAAAGGCCCTCTATTGTCATAGTTTTGAGTTTTCAGTCCTCAGATAGTCTTGGGAAATTGTTTTATAAATAGGTAGTGTAATTTTTATTGCTATGGCAGCCCTGTGGAAAATATATGGATAAGTATGTATGTGGAAAATGTCTTATATGGACATGCAGTTGAATAACCTAAAGTTGTTTTGCAGTACAATTGTATATTGGGTAATGAACTTTTAGAATTTGAAAATAACATTAAGGTGAACTACAATACCACCCTTTCCTATTGGGAAAGTTTTCAGTATGGTCCTGCTTCTGAAGAAATGCAAATTTTAGAAAAGATTAATTTTTAAAAATTCTCTTATTACTGGTATATTGCAGAAAAAACTTTATCCTGCAATTTACCCGCGAAATTTACAAATAATTCTTATTAATTTAAAAAATATCTGAACATTTCCCATAAAAAATAGCTTGACTGTGTCCTATATAAGCTTGAATAATTAGAAAATTCGCATAAGAATGGGTTGTTGTTGTAGCCTAAGATTGCAAAAATTGTACAAAATGTAGTTTTATTACACAAATAATGCACTTTTATGTAAAAATCTGCAGTTTTCCATATAAAAAGTGTAGTAGTAAACTATCATACCTGACAGAATATTTTTGTGTAGTCTTATAAATCACCTAAATTTGCATTCTATAGTAGCCTAAGATTGCAAAAATTGTACAAAATGTAGTTTTATTACACAAGTAATGCACTTTTATGTAAAAATTTGCAGTTTTTCATATAAAAAGTGTAGGAATGCAGTATACTATCATACCTGACAGATTATTTTTGTGCATTAGGGGTATTTGAAAACATCATTTGTTCTGTATACCGAGCCAATTGTGATTGCTCTTAAAGTTATAATGGACAAAATCCTAAGGGACTCTCTAAATCTTGAGCAATTCATGGTTCTCAATAGTCTTAAACATTTTCTAAAAAAAATTTCTACTTCCAGATCACTTTCCATTTAAATCGATACCATATTCCTTCACACCCACCCCCTTCACACATACACACTCCATCTACAGTCACAGGAGACGTTTAAATTGTAGACTACCCTTTTGATTCCTTGTATCGAAAGGGCACACATTATCGACTATGTCACAGCAGGTGGTAATGGTGGAATTTGTAAAAGTTGAAGGGCAGATCGATATTGCCGGCAGTATAACAAACCGACAAATCACTGTAGGACGTTTCCGTACCAAATGTTGCCAATAATAGCATATTTATGATTTTCATTTCATTTGTGTGGCATGCGCATGTCAGATGGACAGTTTTTTCTTTATTTTCAGGCTGTTCCAGTGACTGATATATGTTTCTCGGGTTTGCACTGTAGTTCTATAAAGAAGGGGTTAAATTTCAGCGACTTACTCCTACCGTGTGCTTGTGATTGTGAACCTGTCACCAGGTATTCAACATTGAAACGCTTTTGCCCTTAATCTACACCAGAGAATCCCCCTAAAACCCCTGTTAGAAACGATCTTAGGCCAACGTGTCACTGGAATAGCTTGATAAAAGTGCCCTTGGTTTACACCAGAACATTCTCATTACTTTGCATTTCACTTTGGTGCTCAGCATCCTTTTCATCACTGACCAAAGATTGCATGAATTTTGGGGAATCTGACCTTTGCTCGTGCATTTTGCTTTTTGACTGATTATGGTTCTCCAACAAATAGAAATACAGGTTGTCTCTGGATGCAAAGTTGGTAACTCTTGGAGGTCATGGTATGGATCATTGTAAGAAAACAAGTTCATTGATATGTTTGGCTTTCCAGTCTTCCTGGCTGCCATAATGTGCAATTAACATTGCAATGCAGTGTTTAGAGGTTGGTGTTAATTTAAGTGTCGATTGGACGTTTAATTTGTTGGACCTTGATGTGGTGGTATTATTTACACTTCTATACATTATGCAATAATTGTAAACAGCAAACAAACGCTTTGCAACGTAGCACATCAACGAACCATCAACAGATCCATCAACTCACTATCAACAATCCCAACAGCCGCTTGATGCCGTAACACATTATGACTATGGCACATCCAACACGTTTACTATTGAAGCACGCTTTGACAATGTCACATGGCATAGGAGAGAGTGGGGCACATTTTAATTAACGTTTATGTGTTTATCTCTATTCCCAATTTTTTGCAATAATCTTAATTAAATTGTTAAAGTGTTTTAAATCATTTGAAATTTTTTTCCGAAAATTGTTCAAATCTGCTCCATGATTTTATTTAATTTTAATTAAAAATTTACAAATAAATATCTTAACATATTTAAGCACATTGTTTATTGAAACATGTCTATTGAGCACAAATTGAACCATTTTAACAGACTTTTGTATCTGTCTAGTTTAAGACCAAAGATTTTTGGCTTTGTACAATCGCACAATAGTTAGGCTATTCTGAAAAAAAAAAGAGGTCACCACGATCAGTACATATACATGTACATATTTGAACATATTTAAACTATTTGAATGTAATTTATGTAAAACTAAGATAAAACAAATATAAATAGGCAATTGACACATTCAAATGTGCCCCAGTCCTGCTGTTTAAAAATGCCCCACATTGCAACACAATGCTTAGTGCTTTCAATGACCATGTGGACGTGTAATACCTTAAATGCTGACCTATCCATAAAATAGGCCATGCAAAGAACTAAATATGGTAGCATTGTAACCAATCCTTGTTAGAAATAGACCCCTGTAAAATATTGCGAACTTCATATTGAAAATTGACTTACCTGTCGAAAAACATTAAATCCAGCAGAATTGTGTGTACAGGTCTTCCACCAACTTGCAACCACATCCCAATATGTAGTTTTGATGATGCCACATTCTTACACATTTGGAATTCATTTTAAAGAAAAACTGTCTATAATAATCTTAATGTTCAAATGTGTCCCACTCTCCCCTATGCTGTCCACAACAGCCAACTATCGCTTGTCTCATGCATATGTAACTCTGACATTGTCATTGTTTACTGTCTAACACAATCTTGACATATTCCTCTGACAACGTCTTTTGAAGATTAAGCTAATAGACAAAGCAGCCAACAAATTCTTAAGAATGAAAGAACACAGTACACAGTCGAGCCAACAGATGAATTGACACCATATGCTACTTAATTATAGCACGTCATTCTAAAACTTTCATTGCCATCAGTAATAACAGTCAACATGCGCTTGACACCATAGTAAATTCAAATAATGTCACAGTCATTGTCTGCTGAAGCACACTCCGACAACATCATGTATACATAGTCATAAAAATCAACATACGATTGACACATATGATTTTATATAAACTTTTTTATTACAATGACTGGTGCAATGACCTCCTAAATTATTAACCATTATGTTACTCATATTGGATAACCTTTATGGTAACATGCATGCAAGAGTATTTTATTAATATTTTTGAAAATGAAAATTGAAGTTTATCTTTGATTATTGTTTGATTGTGCATGATGTCATTTGCTGCTAATATGGTACGATAACATGTATGTTGTGAATGTTTATATTCATGCATGGCAATATACAAAGGCATACATGTAAGATATCCTCCACGTACATGTATATATTGTATGTTCTATGCATATACACATGTATGTGCCAAAATTGTTCCACTAGTGATTTTTGTAAGAATGCTTGTAAAATTGCATGGGAAATACAAATTATCTTTACATAATAAATACAATTGCTCTTGAGTATATACATGTACATGTATCTTTAAATGCTACAACTTGATCATTTTTCAAGTACTTGTAATTTGTAAACTAGTCAAATTCTTCTAAGATTTTGATTTGATTTAATATCAGGTGTAGTTGTATGGCAGCATCCTTGATACCTTCTTGGACTATTTCTTTTAATTCTTTGCAGCTAACTACTACTGCTACAGCAACTGAAGTTTCTGCTTTTCATTACTATGCTAATTTTTCTATGCTTGCTTCTAACATTTCAGACCTTAAAAAACATCCAAACCAGGAGTATCAAACCCATGGGCTAATATTGGTCCACATAGGCTATTTTTATTCAAAGGAACTGCAAAGTAATATCGAAAATCTTAAAAACTTTCAGAGAAACTTTTAATTAAGACTAAAGTTTCTAATAATATTATCTCCCGGGTGGAAAAATATCCATTCATACACTGTATGGTGTTTCCTACATGGCCGTAACTATATATTATGGTTGAATAACGCACGTATTTTGAAATACATCACCTAATGTACATCTCAAGTTAATATTGGATTAATTGTATATTGACACATGCACTGTATGTGGTATAGATAGGAAATGTCATACATGTACTTGTATATTGGCTTTTTAAACATTAGACACAAATTGGACATTTCTTTTATCTAGCAACATATAGGCCTCTACCAATTTCTGTATGGCTCTAGATACTTTTTCCACCTTGGAAATTTCAATTTTTGCTTATGAGGGCTGCATACCAGAATAAGCTTTTTTTTCTAAATTTTTTATATATTTAATTTTGGAAACTGGTAGGAACAAATGGAATGTACGAAGACCTAGCATAAATGTTCTATTATTTGTTTAAATTTTTAGTTTATGTATATGCATATTCCATTTCATGGAAATATGTCCGTAAAGTTTATAATTGTAGAGGGTCTGCTAAACTTTACGGACATATTTCCATGAAATGGAATATGCATATACATAAACAAAAAGTTGAAACAAATAATAGAATATTTATGCTAGGTCCTCGTATATTTCATTTAATCCTAACAGTTTTCAAAATTAAATAAAAAATAATTTAGAAAAAAAAGAGGCTTATTCTTGTATGCAACCATCTTGAGATTATGAATTGTCCTGATCAGCTTAGCAAGTAAGCTTAGCATATAAAAGCAAACCTTAATTAACCAGCCTTGCTTTTTAGCATGTTTCGTTCACTTCTAGTTGCGCTAGAAACTAATGCACTTTTTTTTTCTGTTCTTCTTTCCATTTTGTATTTTTGCAGTCCAAGACGGACAGTCTGACACGCCTGAGGGAACACGACAAGTCCAACCACCGCTCGAGGTCTTCCACCTTGGAATCAGTCCTGGATCCGACTGCGGAGCGCTCCTCGGCACGGTCCTCCGCGCTGCCTCGCAAGATCCTCTCCCATTCTTGTGTCAACGGTCCAGAAGGGCCTTCAGTCTCCCCGGCCAAAACCCCGGTATCCCCAAAGCGGGTGTCATCATCAAGGGCCTCTCTATCGCAGTCCGGTTCGCCTTCCAAGAGCGGTAAGCCGCAATCTTTTAAAGCTGACCTCACCGCCAACGGAATTCCGCAGCGAGATCCCTGCAAGGTGTCCAACACTGACCAGTACAGCGAAAACCTGCACGCTAGTGCCGCTGCTCTCAACAAGATGGACACGGAGACCAAGGTGAAGAACACCGAACTGCGTAACGACGAGGAGTACAAGCTTTCGGAAGTTTACGGAACTGGAAGTTGCTTTGGGAGCGACCTGGCTAAGCGCAAGGCAGCTAACCGTCACAACCGGTGGTCGGTGCACGGCAGCGAGGGAGCCATGAACAACGTGGTCAGCAGTCCTCGCAAGATCGCCTCTGGAGTGTCATCCCCTAAGCACTCTGGCATCAAGTGCATAAACAAACTTCACTCCAGCTCTGCGGGATCTTCACCGGTCCACAGGCACTCCGGCAATGTTACCGCTGCCATTAGACCCACCCAGGCTATCCGGCCCATGAACCAGATCCAGCCGCAGGGAGATCCCAACGGGAGTCTGCCCGAGAAGGTGAGCAATACGGGCTCTGCTGACCCTAGTCTCACCCCTAGTCTCAGCTTCAACAAGAGCTTCGACCTGGAGTCAGATGACTTCAAATCCATCACAGCACACAAGTTGCTCAAGGGTATCTCCATCAACAGCATTGACACCTTAGTGGAGGTCAACCTGGCTGCAGAGAGCAACCCTCCAATGGCCAATTACTACTCAAATAACCTGCAAGCTGCCAATGGGAACCAGCGCCAGAAAGCCGGAGGCAGCCCCACCAAGACTACCCCCAGTCTGAAGACAGATGAGGCTACATCTGGCAAGGGCATGGTGCTGAACAATGTGCCAATGCCTAAGAGGTATGGGGATGCCCTGAAGAACAGGCATTCTATTGGCAAGAAGGCGGAGAAGGTTCTTGAGCCCAACAGCCCCACTGAGGGTACCAAGGTAACAGCACTGGTGTGAGGCTGATGTTTGTAGTTAAGAAAGTTGCATAATAATAATAAGTGGTTGTAAGCACCATAGACATAGATAAGGGCAGTAATCATGATGCCTTTTACAGCCACAAATGTTCTAAATTTGTCCTTAGATATGCTAAAGCATGGCAATATGCATACTATTCAGGGTGGAAAAATTATATAGGAGCATGTATGGCATATTATGTCCAATTTACTGTAAGACCACCAGTATCCTGATTCATCGATGAGCAAATTATATTCTATATTCTCTACTGTCTGCACAAAAAGTCATCACGTTGGGAGTAAATTACCCGCACAGGAATTGGTAATAGTAGTCTAAAATCAAACAAGCACACATGCGATGCATACATGTGTATTGGACAATATCACCCACATAATGTCCATGTTTATGATTTTTCAGTTTAGCTATTGGCGGTAGTATCCAAATAATTGCTACATTATGCTGGAGTGCACCTTTGTTAAATATATTTATTCTCTTCACGTTCTTTTGTAGGAAGCTTATTGATTTTATGATAATATAAGAGCTGTATATTTTCTGTAAAAATGACTTAACTTTTTTCTTCAAATGCTTTTTATATGTTCTAAAAGCATTTATGAAGTGTACGTTTCCTATGACAATAGCAGACACTAGACCTAGCTTTATCGGAATGTATGGTTTTTATATCTGGGACTATTCTCCCGGCACCTTTTTTAATATTTTACATTTTTCACTTCATTCTGGCATGTTTGGTAAATTGCATACTAATAATACATGTACCAACCTCCCTGGGTAGAAAAATTATACATTATTCGTTGTATACATGTACATGCAAATATATGGACAATGCTATTTACATGTATATACAGGGTGGAAAGAAAAGTCTGTATCTTATCGATTTTGCTTCAAAGTAATGACCGATATCAACATTCTGCTAATGGTAATGAATAGCGCCCTGGCGCTATCCAATGGTGATGTCAAACGTGACCTTCAGGGTCATCTTCATGGTCATCTAATTTGTAACCCTTAAACGGTTAATGATAGAACAAAACGTCCAGTTAGAAAGTTGTAGGGTATGGCCAAATTAGTCATAATGCATTGTACAATGTACGATAATAATAGCTGTGTAAGAGGAGATTTCACTTACAAAATGTCAACATGCCCCAGAATGTTGCTCACCAGCAATGCTTACTTGTATTATAAGTTGCTTTCAATATGGGGCAATGTTTGTTTTGTTACTACTAAAGTAAAAGTCCATTACGCAATCATTAATTTTATTGTTTTTTATCCATTTTAGAAGCAAATACTTATACATGTTCATATTAATTTGTGAAGCAAAGCTAACATTGCCCCTTATTGAAAGGGACAATATTAGCAAAATGACAAATAAATGTACACATGGGTCACAGGGTAAAAGTTGGTCAATTAATCCCGACTTTCTTGGAATGGTGGAATCTTAAAGTGATATCTTTGTTAATTTCCAGATATTTGAAGTTATTGAGTGATAAGTAAGCTTAATCGTTTCTGAAGGTTTTTATTTATATTTTTAATAAATGCTCAGATGGAAAAATTAAAACTGACATAACATGTCACAAGGCACATAAAAAATATATTGTATGTTCATGTATAATGCAAGTAGCCTACGGTGAATATCATAATGAAAATGTTAAAAAAATGGCGTTTTTGCAAAATGTATCTGCAAATGTATAACCAAATACTGCATGCATGTCCATATATAAATTTACATCAGTGTACATGTATACATTTATATTCAGGTGTGCCTAATATCTGTATTTCAATATACATCATGTGCCATATTAATATTTTAAACAATAGCATTAAATCCAAATTATCTTTCATGCATAGATGATGGCATAAAATGCCTTAATACATGGTGTTAAGTGTTTTTAGATATAAATGGACAACATCATACATGTACATGTATATGGCAAATAATTTTTCCACCCAGGATGCTACACTTTTTCAAACATGCATATACATGCAATTTATGTCGAATTCACATGTAATGCTACATGTACATGTATATATGGGACTTATTTTGGCATTCAGGACCCTATACAACAATTTTACCACCTAGGTTGTATCATGCCTAGCATGATACAACCATAGCAAATATATGTTAAATCATCTTTATATTTACACGTACAGCTGTACATGTATTGTAAATTCATTTTTGGATACTCCAACATGCAAATCTGTATGCCCATTTTTTATACTGAAACATGATTCCCTGATGTTTAATGTTGTAATTAATGAATTTTTTTGTGCTTAATTAATTTTCCTATTTAATTTCAATGAGTATAGCTTGTCTCAGGGAACCATATGTCAAATTATGCAGTGAACATTTTTGATGTTTTTATATTTTTCATTTAAGCATATTGATTAATTTGAGCATGTATCAAGTTGTCAAGGTTCAAGCTGATATGTTGTTGTCACTATCGATGCTGAAGAGTTTAGGTATGATATTTTCTAAAAATTTAAGTATGCAAATCATGTGGCCTCACACCAGTTTTTATTTTTCATTAATTTTTTCATGCAATGAAATTGTTTTATGCTAGAATATTAATTAGAACTAAACTTTTGTATATAATATTATTAAAAAACTCTTTCAATAGATCTGTTTTTGACTTTTATTGCATAATTTTAATGTTTTATAGTTTAAAGCATTTTTTGGAATTCTCAAAAGCCATGCACTTCCAATTCAACTGTATATGAAT
Source organism: Xestoiulus laeticollis (assembly GCA_034698905.1). Classification (NCBI taxonomy): domain Eukaryota; kingdom Metazoa; phylum Arthropoda; class Diplopoda; order Julida; family Julidae; genus Xestoiulus; species Xestoiulus laeticollis. The sequence continues at coordinate 11,090 of JAQGCC010003980.1, forward strand.
ATGGTGCATGCATGTACATGCATATTCGATCAGGTCAGATTTATGTCATGAAGAAAAACTAAAAAGGTTAGTCATGATTATTTTTTAAAAGATTGAGTATTTTTCAAAATAAATTAGGTGTGATATACATGTAAACAGGAAGTTTTAATTCATTTTATTTTGTTATGTGCTGTTCATTGTTTTCTATAGTATGTTATAGCTTATTATATCATTCATCATAAATAATAATTTCAATTTTTAAAACATGATTAAAAAACAGTTTATATATTAACAGTGTAGACTTACTATAGTAGCTGGTTCCATATTTAGGTTAATTAGCTAAAAAAATTACATTTTATTACTTTTCCACAAAATAGGCAGAGTAAGTAATTCGAATGTAATTCATAATGTATATGCATATTTTTGACTTTGATTATGAGAAAAAATAGGGAGTGTCTCTTCCTGTATACTTATTTTTATTTTTAAATATCTGAAGTCATTGTACTAGTCATTGTACAGTTGGAAAACTGAAATTGGAAAAAAATATTTTGATCAAACTTGTTATTTAAAGTAGCACATTATGATTTTTTGATGTGACGTCACATTTCTTAACCCCCTCCCTCGTCACACATCATCGCAAATGTGTGTCCTCCCCTAGTGCGTGACGTCATTTATGGACGGTCCCTACATGTACCAGAAACATACAATTCATGCATTAACTTTTTGAAAAGCTCTCGTGTCGCAAGCCACACTACTTTTCGGATGTTCCTTACTGCTGCATGTATATACCACCACCAGGTGGCAGATCGAGCACAGTAGGCCACGTTGCTGGCTATTACGAAAAGGTGATTCATGTAATATTTACCCTGAAGAATATTTTATAAAATACGGGAAACAAGGCAGTACTTGAGGTCACATTCGGAAGGAATATTTTTTAAAGATCCGGAACAATATTCGAGCATTCATTTCTACAATCTGCTATAATAATGTGTTAAACTGAATAGATATTTCATTAGCGGGTATCGGGATTTTTCATAAAAATGGCGGAGTCTGTACCATCGACTCAACAGTTGCTGTTAGGATCAGCAAATCACGGTAATTATAGACGTAGTTTTATCCTTGAATAACTCAAAACCGAAGCCTTGTGAGTTGCTGTTTAGCCTGGAAAATAAGCATTTCCCATAAATACATTTTAGAGCAGTAGAACGCAGATGTAATGTACAGGGGAATAACCTCCCCATATAGGCATAGACTTTAAGCCTAAATTCCATCTTGTAATGTGACGTGTATAAACGTGATGTTTAAAATTTGAAAAGCTTTAATTAATTCTATATTAACCGTATGTCGATTGACGTGTCACTATGGTTAAAATTGACGACTATTTCATAATTGTGACAGTGCAGAATACGGGTGGTTATGTTATCACTGCAGGTGCACCACCGGTGCTTTTATCCGGCCCATACAAGCATAAACCTACTGTATATCAATTAACCTACCCAATAATATTTTCAATTATTTATGCTTGTTTCAAGAAAATTGAGTGTTGGTAAACAACACAGATGTAGTACAGGAATTTCTATCGCTTCGCAGCAGAAAGTGCAACCTATTAACAGTATAGAACTGGGAATGTTCAACTTTTCATAGTCCTTTTCATGTTGTCCCACCGTTATAGGTAAAATTTGCAGGTATGTGAAGGAGGCCCTTTCCCTGGCGTTGGAGTTTATTTGCAGAAAAGGTCAACGTTAAAAATTCCCAGACATACGAGTACAAACCTAATTAAATCTAACATACCCTAACCTAACAAAAATTGGGAATATCCTGTGAAATGTTTGGGTCCAAACACATCAGCCTAGAATATCGTTTCACAAAGTTTTTTTTTAGTATTTCCTATTTTCATTCCTTGAGTAGCCTACGTGGCATTTCGTTCAATACCGATTGTGTACTAAGCTTCCTGACCTTTCATTGAGTATCATAATAGAGCAAGTAAATAACTGGTAATAATGGACCAGTTTCCGTCCTCCTAAAAAGCTCTGTCATTTTATTATGTAGGGTACGGCATTGATATAACTCCATTCACTGGCCTATTTCTTTAGTTATCCTAAAAAAATCATTAAATTATGTCAAATTTCTGTACCAGCTGTTATTAAAGGTTGTCTCGAGTGACCTACTGCCACCAGGGAAGGCTCTATCATGCAGATATATTTCCATGACTTTTGATTTTATACTAATTGCGCAATTATCTCCAAGCAATCATGACGATAATTTATTTTAGAGTACAAACAATGCTGATCTCCTGTTTGCCTGGTTTGGCCATAATGTGGAATATGGTGATCTCAACCCATGCTATATGCCCTTTCCCGTATCTAGGAATTTTGCACCGTTAGCTTAACAAAACTAAACCTAATCCGAATTGGGCATATTTTGTGAAATATTACCATGTTCGGTATCTCAAATATTTGCCCAAAACAAACATTTCAACAGTGGCTACATGCATTAGATATAAGCAGATTTCGCTAAAACAGCATTAATGATCCAATTAGCCGTTTGGACACAAGCCTAAACAAACATGACCTCATTTATGGTAATGAGGCTAAATTTACTGTAGGCATACTAGGTGTGGGATGATTGATATTGTATAAATCTTTGTATTGATTACGATTACTAAGATTAGAATGTTTTTTTTGTTTCTTAATTCAGAACCCATGAAGGTTCAAGGTCCAGGAGGTTACTTTAATCCGCAGGTTGGGGCTCCAGGTGTGACTAATGGTCAACCTGTGCCGCAAACGTTTCATGGCGGAATGCCTACTGTGCCCCAGCTACCACCTGGGCAAAGATCTGCGTTACAGCAGCCTGGCATGACAACGGTGGCAAAACTTCCAATGGGTCCTCAAGGAAATCCTTATCCTGGGCTTCCACCTGTCGCCGGTCCTCCTCATTTAGGACAAAGCAATCATCAAGCTTACGGGCAG
>JAQGCC010003981.1:0-14034 GCA_034698905.1 Xestoiulus laeticollis
TGTTTTTGTGTTCTAAATGAGCAACAGATTGTGTTCCAATTTTGTGTTCTAATTTGCCACTTTTGACTTACAGTGTGGATATAACTTTCTCAACAGGGAAATAACCCCCATAAGGAACAGCATTAAGCTATAGGGTGGTTGTAGAATATTTTAAGGCATATTATCGCATATTAAGGCATATATACGTGTATATGTGGAACTGATATCCCTGCATAATATGGAGAATATTGTCCTATAAGTTTCCACCACATCAGGTATATCGATGTAATTTATGACTTTATATGTAGGAATTTCTCTTGGATAATGGAGCCACAGCAGCCAGACATTGGATATTGCAGAAATATGATATATTCCATATTATCATTAGAAATCATCTAATTGTTACAAATAAACTTTTAAAATAGTTCAATATGACGTATTTTGAAATAATGGAAAGGGTATCTAAAACTTTATTTTGAAATAGTTGTGTATAATTTTGTGCATAAGATTCTCCTATATCCGGCTAGGTCAGTATTTACATTAAAACATATAGATCCTAAATATCCCCCTTTGTAATTCACAATTTTTGCACATATAGATCGACATTCATATTATATCAGGTAAGTCATGCTGGGATGCATCATGCTGATATCAAAGAATAGCAAAACCTATGTTCTATAGATGTTTTGAGTCAAGCCCTGCATAAAATATACAATATTTTATTGTTATTATTGCGATTATATTTTTATTGATCTAAAAATATATATGTTTCTGGATTTGCAATTAAAAGTTTAATTAGGCTAACATGAAACTGTTCCACAAAAGACTAGAAGAAATACCCACAGTAAACTTCAATCACAAACTGCACTGCTTAGAAAAGTTAATTTCTGATGATATGAGAATGTGAAGGGATATATACAGGCCGCACGTGGGGGGGCAGGAAGAAGGGAAGGTTGATATCTGACTGAGGTCAAAGTTCCTGCCGAGTATTTTCAGATATATACCGACCCCCGTGCGATATGAGATATATATACCCGGAGAATTTGTTCCCCTTGGTTCGTTTCATTTTGCTTGACCCTTGAGTATGTCTCAGGATTTTTAGTTGACCTCGGGATTTTCTCAAAAATAAAACCCCCAGAAAACAATAGAAAAAAATTCACCTGGTATATATTTTACAAAATTAACACAATTAAGCCAATTAGGCGGCCATATTGGGAGTAAAATTAGTAGTCACATTGGGAGTGAAGATGATCGCGTATATAATGAGCGAGTATTGGGAAGGGTTAATATTTTTGAGATCGCGAACCCCCCTCTTTTTTCTGGGTTACTGAATAGTACTTCTGGAAAAATTAGGAGCAATCAGGTGAGGGGATCAAAAGTTTTTGAGGTACAAACTCGACCACATACACATACATTTCAATGGAAAATTTATCTACATGCATGTATATCACTTTCTTGAGTATGGATATACATGTCACGGTCGGGTAAGCTGACCCATTGGAATAAAATAACTTTTTCCAGTGAATATACTCTCACAGTCCCATAGATCTATGTCATTATCATGTTTAATTTTATCCTTAGAAAAGAGACCCAAATCCAGCATTATATTTGAAATGTAGTTTCTGTTAGCACATGTACTTCAAGGTATCTGAACATCCAATATATGTTCTGATTTGAACTTTAAACAAACATCACCTGTTTGTGCATTACACAATCCCTATAAGATTATTCAAGTGGGATATGCTTAGATTAGATCCCATGTAACAAAGTACACACTTTAAAGCTTCTGTATCTATTCTCATATCTAGCCTGGAACATCATGTGTTCGGACTGATCGGCCAGCGCTAGAAATTTCAAAATATCAATTTGTGTACAGTAGTGTTTTTTCGAATTTTTATCCTGCTTTCTTTTGTAAATTCATTGTTCTCTGCATAGCATTATTCCTTTGTATTTTATGGAAATTTTGAGGAAACCTAAAAGCTAACCCTTTTATCGTGGCCTGGAAACTGCATCAAAGCAAACATTTCCTTATTCTCGACCATGTTGGAAGAAGCATCAATAAAATGGTATGGGGAACTAACAATGGGAAGAGATTTGTACTCAATATTGCAAAGTATATATTTATCTGGGTGGAAAAAGTTTGAAGAACGTTATACATGTACAGTATGCATGTAATAGCAATATCTGCAGAATTCCATCTACAAGTATGTCCAAGTATGCATTTTACATTCTTCATATGTTTCTGAAAAAAATATCTTTACATGCTATTACGTTATTACAATCAATATGAAATATCAATCCCATTGGCAAAACTTTGGTGTCGGAGCAAATCCACATTCCCGCCATTGATAATGATACAAAAAGACCTCCAAGGAATTTCCGTAAATCGCCACTAGAACACCGATAGCAAGATGGTGCAGCACATTGGCAAAGCTAGCTGAGGTGACCACTGCATGTCGTCTTCGATGCTGATTTTACTGATCTGGAAGCGTCACCTACATATAACGACTGTCTCATATGATGGGCCAGTCCCGGTAAACGGCTACCAACTCACCATGAATATCCTTGTCATTGTTCCCCTTCAAATGCAGGAACCTTATCACAGCTCTCAACTTTGCCAACGTGCTGGCCATCTTGCTATATCAGTGCTCTGGTGGCGATTTACGGAAATTCCTTGGAGGTCTTTTTGTATAATCATCAATGGTAGGAATGTGGCTTTTTTCCGGCACCAAAGTTTCGCCAATGTGATTGATATTTCATGTTGATATTGTAATAACTTTATGACCTTCCTCAGTCATATAAACAGGTAGATAAATTGTGTATGGCACATGCATGTGTAGGTAGTGCCATCATACTACATCTTTAGCCCATGCCAGGTGACGATGCACCCATAATGCACCGCTTAGAAATGCTAATTTCTAATACAAACATGGGAAAGGGGTAAATTGTTGGTGAAAAAGCGTTACATTTATAGTTTGTGGACACTTATGTTTTTCCTCGACTTATGAGGAAAAGTATTTGGAGAAAATTTGGGAGCAATCGGATGAATGAATGAAAAGTTTTTGCGATACATACCCACATACATATACACGTACTTTTCTTCTATATATATATATACAGTGTATATGTCACGAATGAGCATGTATACCAATGTATGATTTAATACGGACATGCACTTGAGTATAAGCATTCATAAATTGCCATTCGTACTTGATTTCTGTATTTCAGAATATGTGCCATATATAATTATACAATATAGTCATAATGTAGTTGTACATGTGATCCTTCATTAATAATAAAGTCATATATAGGTATATTTGTTTATTTACTGTGTATGAAATACATGAGGACACATTCATATATTCGTATATATGTATCAATTATGATTTGTCCATAAATGCCATTTTCCACATACAGTATCATATTATTCTATACCGGTATGTACTATATCATTTTTCATCATTGTTTTTAATACACAAAATAATAAAAGCGTTAAATATTGGCACATTGGCAACACTGCTTGTTCTTCCATTTGTTTACACACTGTAGTCTCTTGTGTTTCAATGTAACCAGATCAAGAACCCATCATCAACAGCATAAAATAGCACCATATCTGAAACCAATATGGCTGCCATGATTCTGCAACATATAAGAACCAAGATTTCATTTCAAACATCTGTTGAGAAACCTTATCTTGCCTTAGGCTTTGAAAAAAGTCATGTATTCTTAAAATGCAGCAGGCAAGATGCATGCGTCACAAAGTACACGTCCTTTAGAGAAGTTGCTCGTTTGCTATCCAATCACGAAATAAGCTCCATCAAAAGGATTCAATAAACTGAATAACGTGCTGGAAATATGACATCAGCACTTTTTTGACAAATTTTATCCACATCTCTGTAATCGGCATGCGTCAAGTCTCTTTCCACCATCTCTCATTTGCGTCATCATTTTTTGATAAATTGTGACAATGTAAAATTTTAACTCTTTGATTTCTATATAGCTTTGAAACCCTTATAACCTGCATTTAAAATGGACATTAGAAAAGTCTGGATGGAAAAGAAAGTAGGTGGATGTCCAATTTGTTACACTATCTGACATCCCAAACAAAAAAATCTAACAGAAATCTGCAGAAATTGATAACTAACTAAAAGGAAAATGCATCATATAAATTTCTGCATATGTATTTCTGCAAGAAATTATGCAGAATTATGGTGGAAAGTTGTATCCCATGTTTTTTTTTTGTTTTAATGCCTAGTACACAAAAAAAACTTCCAAGAAACATGAAACTTGATACTGTTTCGTAAAATGTTTCAACGGTTTTTCATTGATTTGGACACCTTGTTTCACGACACATGCTGCACCAGATACATGTAAGTATCAAAACATTTCATGTGCTACATTTTTGTCATGAAATGTTTCGAGTTTCATGTTTCATTAAATTGTTTCCTTGATGTGGACTAGGCATACCCTGTGATATTTTTCTGGTCATTTTCTGCTCTTTATTTTTGTATGGGATATTCTTTACAGGTGAATGTCTATAAACCAATCTGGTGGTCTTACCACAAAATCTAGTTAGTTCTACACTGTTGCTAATAGTCTAAATTAACTAACCTTTTGAATTTTTAAATGGAGACCACTTGAGAATGGAAAAATACTTGGCATGTACATGTACATGAATAATTTTTCTACTCATGTCATTACATATTTCGTGGAATCGTGTTAATTCCAACAAACGTCAAGAGTTAACATTCCCGAACTGGAAATCAAATTTTAATGAATTATATATCAAAATTCCTTCTATGACATGCAGGTAGTCACTAAGCATGTACATGTAAACTCGTAACTTTGGATAATGTATAATTTAGATGGCACAATGTAGTTGTGAAATTAATCAGAGATTGGCAGTATCTAAATTGCATTTTAACTAAGAACAATATAATCTTTGATGGACAAAAATGATATTTATGGATAAATATTTCTTTCCATCGTCAAGTGGTTGATATTAAATAACAATTTAGAATTTTAAGTCTAATTTCTGATATGACCAAACTTAACATTTTCCATACCCATGTACAATGAAACCTGTGAATAGCGCACTCCATTGGGACCGAACAATGGTGTGTGCTACTTGGAGGGATGTGCTATATGAAGGTTCAGCTAAAGTGATGACCATAATGAATAAGGTATTATTATCCTAATGAAGTTAAACAAATATATATGTTGCAATTTTAAATGGTTTTTAGCATAAACAAAACCGAACAATATACATGTACAACAACAAATATACGGTCGTATACAACTACATGTACATCAATGTAAATGCAACCATTTTTATTCCATAGTGTGTGAACATGCATGCATCTAAATACCTTTTCTAAATGGTAAACATGCATTCACAATGCTAATGTATTTTATTTGACATTTATCGCCCTTATTTTGGGATTTCCCTTGGGTGAAATTTCATTGTTGCATGCTTTGGAGTACGCTCTTCACAGGTAAAATCGTGATTTTGACCAAGAAACCAGTGCACAAGTCGCGTTTCGCAGGGAGTACGCTATATAGAGGTAGTTTGTTCTATAAAATCGATCCGTGCCGACTGCGAGGGTGCGCTACTCCTTGCGAGGGCTCTTATTCACAGATTTCATTGTATATTTCTTTCCGCTCAGTTGAATTGTAAGTACACGTACACTAAAAGCAAGTGATGATTTTTAATAGTCTTTCATCATTTAAAATCAGAAATTTCTACAATGATAAAGCATTAATTGTCTTATACATCACGAGCACGTGCCTGCTTGAACATGTGCCTGACTCATTTCTGGTAACTGATCCGTGAAGGAAAGTTATCAGTTTAAGTTTGACTACATTATTGAATTATCTAAGAATAGCCTTTTAATAATAGCATAAGCATCTGATGTCCAGTCATGCAATTAAAGAACTTGTATACTATATGTCTATAGGTCGATAAATGCACTTCAACTCTTTAGTTCAATCTATAGTCTATCAGGATTAAACCCGGAATTCCAAATTCCAAGGATATCTATTTTGAGAATTTCAGCACTAAATATAGCAGATGCATGGTGCAAATGAAATTTAAGTGAACATATTGCATCGCATTCAATATAAAAAATGGGGAACATAAAAGCTTAGGGAATTATTGGTGGACTTCTTTGCAGAAGTTGTAAGGATGACATCCCTATTGGAAAAAAACAGTATCGCCTAGGTTAAGAATTATAATGGTTTATTCTAGTACCATTAAAAATCGTTCTGGTATTAAAATACTGGTTCCATTAAAAATCTTATTTTTGAGTGCTGGTACCAGTACTAACACCAGTAATATCCATAAACTACCAAATAGTGCTAAACTGTCCACCAATACAATATGATACTGGTAATGCAAAACCAGTATATAATGGCAATACTTTACTGGTATCCATTATACAGCGAAACCTGTCTACATTGAACAACCATGGAACCAGGCAAAAGTGTTTACATTAGACAGGTGTTCATTGTATGGAGGTTTGCTATGAAAAGACAATATCCAATGAACTATGTTAATTGTACATGTATACAATTGAACACACATGTATAACATTATGCACACAGTCCTTTCAGTGCATGTACAGAACACAAATCATTATTTTAGGTTTTTTAAAGTAATCTGTAATAGACTGCTGTTTTTTGTTTCGATCATTGATGATCGCATTTTCGATCTTTTTCTGTGTGTTTATCATCAGTTGGTACACTTCTGGATGTTTTTGCAATATGAACAGCTGTATAACGTCCATGCAGGTACTCCAACACTTGAATTGTACAGACTGCATAGTGATTCTTCTATGTGAGGGTCCTCAATCTCTCCATCGGAATCATCAGTTTCAACGCTATTCTAGCTGACACACACACCCTTATTATCATCACATGCATGTACATGTACAATTAAATCATTGTCAAAATGTTCATAATTATCAGTAAGCTCTTTTTGAAGAAATTCTTGTAAGATATACATGTAATCATCACAAACAATATCCTTAATTTAGGTGAAGACTTGGCATCAATTCCAGCCTTTTTGAAGCACTTAATTGGGAACTCAAATAGTCAAAGGGTATATTATGTAGAGAGGTTAGACTCATCCTGGGGACTAAAATAAGTGTTCAATGAACAAAGTATACAGGTGTTCATTGTATAGAGGTTTGTCCTAATGTTATTTCTATGGAAGCTGTCCGGGACTAGCCAAAAGTGTTCAAGTTAGGGAGGTGTTCACTTTATAAAGGTGTTCATGCAATCTGACAGGTTTCACTGTAATAGCTGTTATGGTAATTCTAAACCAGTATATAATGGTAATGCTTTTGGTCCCAAATAAAATAAAGATACTGGTATAAATACCTCGCCAAATGTGAAAGAGGATAAAATTTCTGACCTCGTTGGATTTAAACGAAGATAAATGATGTGACCATGCCAAATTACAAACGAGAAAAAATGTGTAACCTTGTCGAGATATATCAATTAACCATTATACCATTACGATGCAGGGACCAGCATCCAAACACTTCTATACCCTTTCCGATACTGGCCTTGAAGCAAGCACTGGTAGCTCAGTGGTATACATCTTAGATTGGGAATGCTGAGGTCGGTAGTTCAAGTACCAAGATATCAAAGACGCAAACTTTGTACATGTCTTTAATTTCAATACTTCAATACAAGTAACAAGTATGATACTTGACCAGTATAATTGAAGCAAGCGCTGGTAGCTCAATAGTCTACGTGTAGGATAACCAAGTATTATACTTGACCAGTAATACTGGATTCTTTCAATAGGGATGTGCCCTTTGTAAGAAGATCCCTATAATTTCTCCACATATATACTGTATATATAGGATGTTATAGCTTTATCAGCTTAGTCTTTGCCAAAAAACTACATGATCTTAGGTTAATTGCTAATTTTTAAAACTAATTTTCCTTGTTACAACAAGGAAAAAAGCATGTTTGTTATTATTGTTTCCTATTAAAGATGTGTTCCAAGATGTCCGTCGGAGTAAGCATGTTTGAAGGTGCATTTCACGTTAGTATTTTTCCTATTATAAAAGTTAGTCAATACAACACCCCTTGACGTCTAAACTAATAGTTGTAAACAATTGAACCCAGCATGTATTTCAGGTATTTGAGAAAAACGTGACTTAAAACACGTTGTTTCATGTCATGCATACCGATAACCCTAATACGCGGTATTAGTATAATAGAATTTGTTAAGGTCACATTACTTGTACCTTTTCCGTTAGGAAACCTGAAAATCTTTACCTCATCTTTGGACACTGCCTTCAAGTGAAAGAAACCATTATTGACAACTTCTTGACATTGTGTACATATTGGTATAGTGACTACTTTTCATAAATTGGTTTTAGTGCATATGCATGGTTTCCTTCATAAAACTACTCTGTATAGTGACCACCTGTCTATTGTGTATAGTGACCAGTGTGTGCCATCTCTTTTGCAACTTTTCCATTGACAATGCACATAATATAATAACGCGATGCGTGTTAAATCTGCAATGGCAAGAATTTCAAAACAACTGGAAGGGGAAATCCCTACCTCATTTTTTGACAGTCTTCAAGTGAATGAAAGAAACCCTTATTGACAACTTCTTGACATTGTGTACATATTGGCATAGTGACCACTTTTCATAAATTGGTTTTAGTGCATATGATTTCCTTCATAAAATTACTCTTTATAGTGACAACCTGTCTTTTTTGTGTATAGTGGCCAGGGTGTGCCATCTCTTTAGCACCTTTTCTATTGACAATGTACATAATAAAGCTATACATGTTCAATCTCCAATGGCAAGAATTTTAAAACAATTGGAAGGGGAAATCCCTTTGAGGGGAAATTTAAGGGGAAATCTAAAAGATAGTGACATTTATTAAGTCATCTTGCTTGCTGTTTCAACACTTACACTAATATAACAAATAGCCTATATGAATCTTATACATTGTACATACATTATATACATGTACATGTATGTACAATGAATGCCTAACAGTGTAAAGTTGATATTTTTTCTTTAAAAAATTGTTTTATAAAAATAAATATATGTTACCTAAATCATTGTATATTTTGTTGTGAATTTCTTAAATTACATTTTTGTATTTCAGTACCATTCTCTGTATAGTGACTAACTTTGTGAGTTTTTTTGTGTGGTAATACTGGTAAATTATATTCAAAAGGTATACAGAAAACATTAAAAAATATATTTGTTTAAAACATGAAAAATATAATATTTTTATGTACTATGTACAGTGTTAACAAACAATTTTTACACTGTAGATGTTTTCAAATATTGAAAGTTTTTTCATTTTTTGTAACATTTTAACAAGTTATAGAATGTTCTAAATCAGCACACTCAACCCTTTTGCAATAGAAAAAAAATGCCGCCATTATAATACGTTTTACACGCTTTTTATCGCAGTGAAAATTGGGATGGAATTTCAGGTTTGTGGTTAGAATTTCAAATTAATATTCAGAACTGTGTCAACTGTAAAAGCTAAATTATATGCGATATATGCTGACAAAACAGCCAGTCCAATAATGAAAAACCATTACAAAACCTGCCACTGGCTCTAGGTTAGTAAACAAGCTCAGCATTAAGATTAGACTTGAGATCTCAAATAGGCGACGTCAAACGTGCACGGCACGCCCAATTAAAAGGCAAAAAAGATTATTTAGGTCTTATACTTATTAATGCCCAAAGGCATTTCTAATTAACAACAAAAATGAAGGTCAGCAGATCAAAATAAAAATAACTACTATGGATAAACGATAAAACGTTTAAGGGGAGACCGCGGCTAGTTGTCACATAAAATGTATTCATTTTTAATTTCAATATTAAACACATTTAGTGAAAATCAAAATCAACTGTAATAAAGCAACTCTTGTATAACCAATTCCTATTTTTTTCATTTGCTTAATTTTAAGGTTATTATTTGCGTTTTAAAGTCACTCCGAATTTGCAACAACTTGAGCTGATGCTGGGGCAGGTTGTCACAGTAGTTGGGACAAGTTGTCATGGCATGTTAATAGAGCCAGTGAATATAATATGTATTTTCATACTGACTATAATTGTAGCCATCAGCTTTGAGAGCACAAAAATTACACTCTGACTAGATATTTAGCTCAAAATGTACGTTAAAGCATGTGCCCGCTAAGATTTTACCTTTCTATTTATGTCTGTTATCAAGAAAGCGTCATTTACAAATTCTGAAGTTTGCTTTGAGGTTCCACAAACACGTTTTTTAGTATAACAAAAACTATCAATTGGAAACACTTGAAACTACAGGGCTACCAGCCTTGTCTATGTGAGGACATACTATGACGTTTTGGTCAACTTCCTGTTGTAAATGGCGCCAAAATTTAGCATTTGTCAACTTACCACTGTGTACAACTAGCCTCGTTCTCCCCTATGCTTAAATTCGGGGTTGATATTGGAAGTAATCATGAAAGTTATATTCCTGATATGCGGAAGCACGATTACCACTTCAACTTTATGCTTTTAACATGTTTTTCTCTCAAATTTTTGTGTGCAAATTATTTCTTTGTCAAAACGACATACTAATTACCCAGTTTTGTCGATACATCAAAGGGTTTAATCGAATTATGTCAAATTATGGATTAAGCTTTCGGCATGACCTATTATGTGTCAACTTTCCATTGAAACTGGTGAAATAATTAAAAAAACATTTTGAAAAATAGATGCACTTTTAGTTTCAAATCAATTAACGATGTAAAAACCTGCTAAATCTATATTTTTTTGTTGCATAATGGGGTGGGAAACACATTCATGTATGATACATGCACCTGTTGGCCATATATGGCAAAAGATGTTATATTCATTATATGTTTGGAAACATGCTTGATCATATATGGCCATTCGAGAATTTAAAACATAGAAATTGAACAAGTAAGGAAGTAAATTTTATTTTGACATGTATGTACATGTTAATCGATCATTCATGGAAAAATTTAACGTTGAAACTATCCAATTATATAACCAGAAATTGGCATCTAAGAGGGTTGCATATCATAATAAGCCCTTTTTTCGAAATTATTTTTTTATTTAATTTTGGAAACTGATAGAAACAAATAAAATGTAGTAGCACCTACATAAATATTCTATTATTTGTTTAAATTTTTTGTTTAAATACATGTATATGTATATAAGGCTTCATGGAAATATGTCCGTAAAGTTTATAATTGTAGAGGGTCTGGGTAAACTTTACGGGCATATTTCCATGAAGCGTAATATACATATATTTAAACAAATAATACAATTGCAGAATATGTATGCTAAGTCCTACTACATTTCATTTGTTCTTATCAGTTTCTAAAATTAAATAAAAAAATAATTTCGAAAAAAGGCTTATTCTAGTATGCAACCCTCTTAGGCATGCACTTCTCCGTGTATTGTGAATAGAACTTGTTAATAGAACAACAACACGTTTTCCCATCCACGATAACTTGTTATTTTTATCTTTAAATTTCTGAAAAGTTGATTGGAAAATCCATTAATGCTCGACATGTACTAAACTAACTAAAAAAATAAGATTAAATAATTGAAAACATAGTGTTGAAAGGCAAAGGAGTTAATTTTGTAATAGAAGCTTTCTACAGAAGTAAAATAAATCTTGTAGTTTCCAAGAACATAATTTGAATTACAATTACCAAAAAGACCTTGATACATGTAATGTCTACAGCAATTACTAATTCAAGAGCAACATTTTCTGAAATTTACTGCAAAATATAGACAAAACCATAATAAGGGACGTGGCATTTATTGTCCATTTATCTGCCAATTTCTTATTATCTGAAATCACTTGTTCATATATAATGTTCATGTATGGTGTACACTGTATATGATATTATCCATTACATTAAAACCTAGTAAAGTGACTACCTCTGCCTAGTGGCAACTTTTCATAATTTTTTAACTGGTTTTAGTGCATATGTTTTTTTCATAGCAACTCTCTTGTGTATAGTGACCAGGGTGTGTCATGGACAATGTACCTATAATAATATACATGTATGACCATGTTTAATCTGCAATAGCAAGAAAAGGGAAAATACTCTAAAGGGGAGTGACATATGTGAAATCTTGCTTCCTGTTTTACCCACAACACTTCTCATACCACCTAGCCAATAACAAGCGAAGGTCATAAAGTTAATACAATCAAACATGAAATATCAATTACATTGGCAAAACTTTGGTGTTGGAGCAAAGCCACATTCCTGCCGTTGATGGTGACACAAAAAGACCTAAGAATTTCCACTTTTCTGTAAATAGCAAGATAACGCAGCACATTGGCAAAGCTGAGGAGACCACTGCGATGTCGACTTTGATGCTGATCTGGCCGCTCTGGAAACGTCGCCGCCTCAAAGCAACTGTCTCATGGGCATTGTCACAGAAAACAGTCACCAACTCACCATGAATCTCTTTGGCATTGTTCCCCTTAAAATGCATGAACCTTATCACAGCTCTCAACTTTTCCAACATGCTGCTCCATCTTGCTAACGGTGCTCTGGCTGCGATTTACAGAAATTCCTTGGAGGTCTTTCTGAATCACCATCAATGGCAGAAATATAGCTTTGCTCTGACACTAACGTTTTTCCAATTTGACCTTACCTCGTACATATTGTACATAACTAGTGTATAATTAACCTTCCACCAGTCCTGCATTGCCGTATTGTAAGTTTTTGAAAAAAAAATTTATAAAAGGACAAATTTAAGAACTTTGCTTAAAGGATAAAATGAAGCTTTTGAAAACAAACATGGAAAGAAAAACAGCTATCTGAAACAAGCTATCCATCCGTTTATGTGCAATATAATTTGTCCACCTGAGTATCAACTACATTCTGTAATTACAGTCTTACAAGTAGAAATCTAAATAGCACCCCTTCACTCGAGCATATCTAAGGGTATGGGTTTATTCAACTTCAGGCATGAGTAACTATGAAATTGCGCTTAAATTGAGATGTTTCTTTGCATTTTCAGTATTCCAAACTGTTACATAAATGCGACTTAAGGACAATGTTGACCATATAAAAACCAACAATGAAGTTTTAACATTGCCCTACATTCGAGTAAATAAATAACCAATTTCAAACTGCTTTAGTTAGCAGCGTGTGTAGGTATAAAACAATCTTACTAAATCTTATTCATGCAAAACCTACTTAAGCTGGATTTTTTTTAAAAACAAGAAACAAAATTCAAGCACTCGAAATTATTTGATATATATAGCGTTCTAAAAAGATAACTAAATGCGACATTATCAAAAGCAGGTTTTGCGCACAGCAATTTCGTTAATATATATATATATATTTTTGTGATTAATTATTATTACCTGAATGCATTTGTTGATAGTGATACCAACAACACGTGTTTGCCTGATGGCAGTTATCAAACTTGACAATTTCAATTAGAGTAAATAAAAAAAGCTGGTAGAAAAATAATAAAAGGCGATATTATGTCTCCTATAGTATCGTATATTCTTCCGATATGCCGGAAAACATG
This sequence comes from Xestoiulus laeticollis, assembly GCA_034698905.1. Taxonomy (NCBI): domain Eukaryota; kingdom Metazoa; phylum Arthropoda; class Diplopoda; order Julida; family Julidae; genus Xestoiulus; species Xestoiulus laeticollis. The sequence continues at coordinate 13,532 of JAQGCC010003981.1, forward strand.
TTATGTTTGGCAAGTCTCCCCATACAAAAATGATGAGCAGAAAGTGAGCAGAAAAATATCACAGCGTATTTTCTCAAGAAACAATTATGCAGAATTCTTATAACAGAAATCATGGGATACAACATTTCACCACAATTCTGTAGAATTTATTGCAGAGATACTTATGCAGAAATTTACATAATAAAGTGGGTCTGCTGCATTTACCTTTCTTGCAGTTAGTTTTTAATATACATTGTACAAATACCATTATAATTTATAAGGTACCAATATAATGCCAATTGCAAGTTTTAAGAAATCCTCTAACGATCTTTTTTCAATTTAGCAATTTTAGTTTCTGCAGAAATGTAACATAATTGATTCTGCATAAATGCAAAATAATTGATTTTACAGAAAATGTCACCATAATTCTGCAGACAATCATATGAGTTTATCATAGATTTAGGGGGATCTGAACTGCATGTTTTGCTATGGGGAAATTTTAAAACCTACTTTTAAAAAAACTA
>JAQGCC010003982.1:0-14031 GCA_034698905.1 Xestoiulus laeticollis
TATTTTTAAAATTAATAAATAAGAAATATTTTAAAATTTCACGTGCCATTTCACGTGCCAAAATGCCATTTCACGTGGCATTTTTGGCACGTGAAATGGTGAGAGCTTTCCCCATAGGAAACGGGGTGTTTAGTTTCCCCTTAAACGAGAAAGTCTGACAATTTTTGGATAAATGAACGATTTCTGCTGCGAGGGATAATAGTTTTTAACTGACCAAAACAGGCCCGAAAATGTTAGCGAATAATTTATGGAAAAAAGACTAAATAGCGAAAATCTTGGACTAATTTTTGGTATAAACACGAATGAGGTGGCACACGATCACGCAAAAGCAAAAAAAAAAAAAAACAATTTAAAACTGAGTTAATCGCGCTAATTATTTAAGTAAAAAACAATTTTGGTGAAATAGTTGAAAATGGTCGAACGAACAATCGGGTTCAGCCGCATTTCATAAAAAAAAATCAGTTTTTTTATCTCACCTAAATCACAATCGCAAAAACGGACATTAATTCACGTTTTCTGCTTTTTTTCCTTTGTGTGCATGCAAATCAACATTTTTTAAAAAAACCATACTAGCTAGCTCCTCCTGCTTCTGTAAACGAATATCTAAATATTCATCAGATAAAGCAAAAGTGTGACATTCGTGAATATTTCAGTGCACATTTTTTTCGATTGTTAAAAGTATCTTAAGACAATTTAAGACACTTATTCCTCAGCTAGGGTTACCTATACTTTATGCATGGATGCCTCGATTGTGGCACCTTTTCAAAATCTCCCCCAAATGTTAGCTATAAGCCTTCTCTTCTCCACTCAGCTAGATAAACAGTTATGTTTTTAAGTGGGGGGGGTTTGGCCTAGCAATTTGTAAATGCTTTTTGGAAGGAGGTCATCGTGTCTTTCGCTCGTGCTGAAACTCGGACAGGAGCGGTCAACGGCTCTCTCTCTCTGATCCACTCACTGGAGAGGCGAAACTAGCGCACAGCCCATGATGCAACTAGCAAAAGCCAGCGATTAAAATGGTTAAAAAGCAGGAGGAAGGAATCACTCGTGAACCAAGAGTGGACGATGAAGGACCTCGAGACATCACTTACCCAGGGATCTTACCCATCACACACGTCGCCTCAAGACGGAAGAAGCCTCCGAAGACGTTCTGCGAGCACTTCCGGCGCAGGACGAGTACTGGCGCCCATGGCGGGGACGTTGAGATGGATGCTTCTGGCGCTGCTTTTAGCCTCCTTCCTGACGCCATCAGCTGATGCAGAACCGACCCCTACCATCGGGATGTTGGGTAGGGCGGTCCATCGGTGGTTTAGAGACGGCATCAGGACGGTCATCGGAGGACCGGAAGTGGAGGCCAGCGACAGCGTGGCAGATGAACCGGGAAGGCACTCGGCCATCAGGGAAAGAGTCCGGCTGATGATCGAAGATCGGCTGAAAAGTCAGCTGGAAAGTCAGGCGGAGGCGAGGGCTGATCCCAAGCCTTCTGGAGGCGGCTTCCGGCCAGGACCCACCACAGAACTCATCAGCCGCTTCCTGGCCAATGCCATCAGTGCCCTGCAGAAGCCTGATGGAATCGTGAGCATGATGCGCCAGAAAGTGGGCTTCGTCACCTCCAACTTCCGCCTCAGTTGTTACGTGTGCGAGATGGGAGTGGGATTGGTCAGACAGTTTGTCTACGCCAACAAGACCCTGGAAGAAGTGGCTGACACGCTGGGCAACGTCTGTAACCTCATGACGGTCACTTCGGAGAGGGTGTGCCACGGATTCCTCAACGAGTTTCTGGTGAGTCAACTCGACAATTGTATTTAATCCTCTAGTTTTAGAGATTGAGATTCTTGGATGCCTTTACAGAAGTGTAGAAACTCTGGATTCCTCATGAACAGAATTCGTGAGGGTTGATGTAAATCTCAAAATTCTTGAGCGAGGACTCGCTGATCAGGGTTACCACACTTAATTGGGCAACTTTGATAAGTCTGAGGGGGTGACAAATTTGAACAAAACTGTTGACAAAAAAATAAGACTGGTGGATGAGGACTGACAAATCTTCACAAAGTTTACACTTGCTCAATATTGTGATTGATTGTCCATCATCCCAATATTGGGATGATGGACAATCAATAAACTCTTGACAAAGTTTATAAATGCCATTTTGTAGAAATTGTTCATCTTCAGAGCAGTTCATAAAGTTTCATCGAAAAATCTTGTTGGAATTTAACTTAGCAGATTTAAACAAATACATGTAGTTGATAAAACATGTGTCAAAATTGCGTCTTACCCGTTTGTCGTGTTCCTCATCAAGAAGCTCGTCCCCGTTTTGTTTTCAGCCAGAAATCATGTACGTGATGAACAACATCGAATATCTGGACGAGGAGATCTGCGGCTTCGTCCTGGGAGGCAATTGCATCGGAAGAACCTACTTGGACGCATTCGGGTGGGACGTCAACATTCCAATGAGGACCCAATTCACGCCATCGGAAACCATCTTCAGGAGGAAGGTCAGTACTCCCATCAATTGCTCTTCGAAACATCGAAACTCAGCGGACGTATATCTGGGCAAGAATTACAAACTGGATTGTTTGCATGTTTAGGGGCACTTTCAGACATCCATGGGTGAAATGGAAATTTCATGGGATTAATGTTAAGGGCATAAGTATAATTGACCCACATTTACAAGCTTTGTTTAGCCTAGAAAAGCCATCAAAATCGTGGTAAAGGTTAACAATTATGTTGACATTCGCGAATGGATTAAAATTTATACAAAAATTTCACGTCAACTCGATAAAATAAAAACTTGTGAATGAAAAATCCTTGGCCTCTCTGGGATATCATAACAAAAGATTAAAAGGAGGGTTTAGGCGATTCGAAAGGAAGATACCTTCAAAAACGAAATTTATAATAAAAAAAAAAGGGTGTGTGTACGTGTGGGCACGAGCAGGTCATTTCGACATTTAAATATATAATTCGGCCGCTAAAAACTGACCCGAATTTCGCTTTTGTGTTTGACAAACGAAATTTAAGCAAATAAAAAAAAGACAAAAAAGTGGGTTACACCTGTTTATGTAATGGGAAAAACAAGGCAAAAGTAACGGTGAAGCCAGTTCGTCATGTATCGGTGCAACAAAACTAACCCAAGAATAGAAAACAAATTTCACTTCAATTAAAACACGAAACTGAAAACAGGACCGGCAATTAATTTTATGAAATTAACTGGACCAGTTTGTAAATAACAAAAAACTGAAAATTAAATTTGTGTGCATTTTTAAACGGTGACCCTAAAAGCCAGACCATTCCCTGTCCTAGGAAAGTGGACAAGCTTTAAAATCAGTAAATCAAGATCGTAAAAATGGGATTTCCTGCAATATAAAATCACGAATGATTTAGCACGGACCTAAAAATTGAGACAGGGGTCATTGGCCGCCTTCTTCGAACGCGCCGAAAAAAACAGCATCGACTCGTCATACTTTCTAAAATTAGGCAAAATACTTGCATGAACTTAAAAATCCGGCCACGTATTATACCTATAATTTACGATAAGAAAGATGCCGAGGGCAAACTGTCTTAACGGGAAGTCAATATCAACACTCTTTTTACGAGCATCAAAAAACCAGTTTAACAAATAATTGGTTCAACGCAAATTCCATAATTAACCGTAGGGTAAAGACTAAAATAAAAATGCTTTTTCTTCTTCAGCCTTACGCCAACAAGCTGAAAGTGCTTCACATCACCGACGTCCACATCGACGAGGACTACGTGGAAGGTTCCGTTGTCGATTGCGGAGAACCGCTGTGCTGCCGCGAAAAGAAGCGCAGCTACGGCATCGCTCAGCACAGGGCCGGCAAGTGGGGAAGCTCGGGCCGCTGCGACACCCCCGAACGAACCATCGACAGCCTGCTGGACCACCTCAAAGAGCACCATCAGGTCAGACCTCTCTGCTTCGCAATCCCCGTAGATGGAACGGCGATGGAATGCGCTCGTCGTTAACCTCTTTCTTTGGATTTCAGTTCGACTATATCATGTGGACCGGCGACGTTCCGGCACACAACATCTGGCAGCAGAGTCGAGACGACAACCTGTTCATGATGAAACGGTTCAACCAGAAACTCAAGAGCTACTTTCCGGACACGCCCATCTTTCCCAGCGTCGGCAACCACGAGAGTCATCCCGCAAACAGGTCGGTGAAAAGATCCTCCCTAAAACCGATCGTAGAAGCGGAACAAACTTACGATACGTTTCGTTTTCCAGCTTTCCACAACCGTACATCGAGGGTCCGTTCGCCATCGACTATCTGTACCACGCTCTCAACGCATCGTGGTCTCATTTGGTTCCGGGAAACATTTCCGAAACTGTTTTGAGGTACGTCGAAACCGTTGTTCATCCGCTTCGTCGCTACGATCCGGAGTTTAATTTTTTTATCGTTCCAGAGGTGGTTTTTATTCCGTGTTGGTCAAACCCGGCTTCCGCATCATTTCGCTCAACTCCAACTACTGTCACAACAAGAACTGGTGAGTTGACCGAGGTTAACGCCTTCAATGGGAACGGAACGAGAGAATTAAAACCGGAGCCTCTGACAATTTCAGGTGGATGTTGCTGGACAGTAAAGATCCTGCCGGACAACTGCAGTGGCTGGTGGAAGAACTAGAGATGGCCGAGCAAAACGAAGAAAAGGTAGCTAACGGAGACAGTCGCAGAACTCGTGTCGTACGTGACGATACGCGCTAACGGTAAATCCTCTCGCTTTCAGGTACACATCATCGGTCACATTCCTCCGGGATCGGTGGACTGCGCCTACGTGTGGAGCGACAATTTCAACAGCATCATCAACCGGTAAGTTCCCAGAGAGGATGGTAGATTGTTCCGATGGAGACGAATTAAGTAACGCAACGTCTCTGTCCCTTTTTCCCCCAGATACCAAGATACCGTCGCCGCCCAGTTCTACGGACACAATCACATGGACGAGTTCGAAATCTTCTACGACAAAGAGGATCCCACCATCCCGATCAACATGGCGTACATCGGACCCAGCGTGTCACCTTACGACGGCGTCAACCCAGCCTACAAGATTTACTACATCGACGGTGATTACGAGGGAAGCCCTAGGGTGAGTTCTCTCGAAACTGCTTTTTGACAATCACAATCCCATTCCCCTAATCGATTTTGCGTTTTTCAGGAAGTGATGGACTACGAAACTTACTTTTTGGACTTGGAAGATGCGAATGCCAACGACATTCCCAACTGGGACATCTTATACTCCGCAAAAGTGAGTCTCGCTTACCTTCTTCCGCTTTTCTTCCTTTCGTCGACCGATTTTGCTAACTTATCGGTTGTTTTCCAGGACGCTTTTAGCATGAGATCTTTAGAGCCTTCCGAATGGCATCGCTTAGTCGGTAAAATGGCCACCAACAGCGACTTATTCAAGTCGTTCTACAGGTTCGTAAACTCAAATTTCCCTCGCCGGTTAAGTTTTCCCTCCGAGTGAAAGTCCAGTTGCCAGCCGAAAACCTGTTCAAAAGAACATTATTAGAACACTTGATTTATTTTCACAGGTACATGTACAGGAGAGCGAACAAGAAAGGCTGCACCGGATTGTGCAAAGAACTCACCCTCTGCCGTCTTAAAAAAGCCTGGTCCGGAGCTTCCAAAGACTGCTGAGCTAAACTCGTCTAATCGCGACCTTTGAACCGGCGGTTCGTTTTACCGCCGGAATCCACCGTCTTAACTTCGGCCGAGAAGCGGGGGCAGGAAACCCCTATTTTTAATCACGAGAAACCTGTAGAATACACGAAAACCGGCAACGGCAAAAACGCCAAAATAACGGAGTAGTCAACGAAAACTGACACCCGCTCTACATTTCATAAATTAAATAGTTTAGCTTTTAAAAAAGTAGTTAAAAATCCAGTAATTAACAAAAATTCAACTGCTAAACACGTAGAACTTTGGAAATGATTTAACAGAATCGAGACCGGTGCTTCCTTCGGGAAGTAATTGTATAAAGATTTTATACGATTTTTTAAAAACTGTACATACTCTTATTATATCGTAATAAAGATAGCGTTCGTATGAATTTTACTCATCTCGTAATCTAAACGATTCTGAGAAATCCCGAAACATATTTTACGAGACTAAACGCTGCGATCTTACGTTTGAGAATGGACCCAATTTTAAAAGGAGAAATGAACTTCAACGGTTTTTAATATCTTAAGAAAATAAAAGCTTTACAACTCACGACGCTTCAACGATAATCTCGAAGACGTAACTTAAATCTTTATAGCAGAAATCAAACGAACCAACTCGTCTTTCGCGACGCCGTTCCTGTGAAACGATCTAAAAATAACAGGATAAAACACATCAAAAATCATGCTTTGAATAAGCGTAGAAATGTCGCTTCGTACAAACCTAAATATTCTGTTGCTTTCAGTCGTTTCCTCCAACTCTTTGGCTTTCTTGTGCCCCACTCTTATCACGTCTTCGGTTAAGCCGGCTAGTTTAGCGGCGTTAAATCCGTAGCTTTTGGGGCACGCTCCAGGAATAAATTTGTATAGAAAGGTGATCGTCTCTTGCGTCGGATCGTCCTCGTTTTCGTTTTCAACTAAACAAGCCTGCGATTACAAATAGCAGCAGCAGCAGCAGCAATTTCTTTTAAAGAATCGTAGGAAAAACTGGAATTAAACCGTATATAAACGTAACATTTACCATGTGTCCTAACGCGCATTTTAAATTCTTGGAAAAGTAGCCGACCAGCGAATGATAATGAGTGGAAAACAAAGCACGGCAGCGGACGGCTTCGGCCAGGTGGTTAACCACGGCGTAAGCGATGGAAATGCCGTCGTACGTGGACGTCCCTCGACCGAGCTCGTCCATCAGAACGAGAGAATGTTCGCTGGCGTGATGAAGGATGGAAGCAGTCTCGCTCAATTCCACGTAAAACGTGCTTTCGCCTGAATGATAATCACTCGTCTATTAAAAATATTCAGTCATTCACACACAAAAATTAGGGAACAAATCTCGCTTACCCTGCATGATTCTGTCGCTGGCACCCAAGCGAGTAAAAATACGGTCTACAGGACTCATCCTACATTCTTCCGCCGGGACGTAACAGCCCTAAGAAACGAACGACAAACCGCACCAGTCGTATTTAAGCCATGTTCGGCACGCATACAAAATTGAAGTGGTCTTACCACGTGAGCCAAGATTGCAATCAGTCCAACTTGTCTCATCAAAGTCGATTTCCCGCCCATGTTCGGGCCGGTAACTAAGAGCATGCTGGCGTCGCCGCGGCTCTCCTGTAAACGATAATCGGGGATTAGCTCCTCGGGTGAAATCTAAAACAAAATCCGTTGACAAATAAGATTCGCTCACGTCGTCGTCAACTGTGCCGATGAAAGTGTCGTTCGGGATGAACTCGCCGCCGGTGAAAACCTGCGTGATGCACGGATGACAACCGTTTCGGATCTCGATAAACGGCTGAACATAAATTGGATAATTTAAAACGGGTTAGCAAAACTTACGTTTAAACTAAATCGCGATCGTATAATTAATTTAAAAGTACGTACTTTCGAGTTCTCGTTCGACGGCGCAACGGACGGTCGGCACATCGAACTTCCCCCGAATTCGCTGTAATGAGCCAACGACAAAAGTACGTCCAGCGTAGCCAAACACTGGATGGCACAATCCCATTTCGCGTAGCTTAAAAGTGAAACCGATAAACGTTAGAATAAAACTTGCGGAAAACCGAGCGTCGAATTTGTCAAAAACGTCTTACTTCTTAGAGAAAGACTCGAAAATTCTGCGCATAATGTCCCTTAAAGCTGCGTCTCGTCTGTCTTCGGCACTCAAGATCGTGGCCAGCATTTCTTTGATTTCAGCCGTCCAATAACGCTTGAATCCTTTCCTCTGACCCTGCAACTCGTACTTCGAAGTCGCGTTCTTGACGTGTCGTTCTGGAACTTCCAACTGAAAGCGGTTTCTCGCGGTCCCCACGTAAGTAACCTGCGAAAGCATGAAATACAAAATGAGTTTCTCAACAAAACACATCCCTGAAACTGGGACGAAGCACTCGCCTTACAGCCAAAATAAGCGCACTGAGACTGCAAGTATTTCTGCAATTTCTTATTAGTTTTATCCAATTCCGCAACGACCTCGTCGTATTCCGGATCGACTCCTTCCGTGGGAATGATGCTGCCTTTCTGCTTCGCCACATCGTGATCAAACGCATTCTAGGAGAGGAAAAAAAATTGCTAAAACCGCGGATATTTTAACCTCGTCTAGTCGCCAGTAAAAGTGTTTCTTACATCGAAATAATCCAACAATTTAGTGAGATCTGGAAACTTTCCATCCACGTCTTCGTACGTAATGCATCGTTTTAAAAGCTTTGACCTTCAAAGAAACTGAAAGTTAAGAACCGAGGGCCAGTTTGAATTTTGCAGATTTTGTAAAGCAGCTTACTTGAACCCGCTGGAGTGCTTTTCAAAATTTTCTATCACTTGCAAAGCAGTTTTAAACCCTCTAAGCGTGTCGATAAAATCCATTATCTTACGCTTGCTGTACGTGACGTCGTCGTAGAATATGGCGCGACTGTCGGGATGATTTTTGCTGCGTAATCCATTTCCTCGAGAGTGGATCCTAACATCGGAAACTAGAGAAATTAATAACACGGACAGAAGACACTTATCGGGTTCCCAAATCACACGTACGGCACGCCGCCTAAAATTCAACCAACTTGCTTAAAAGTCGTTCCAAATCCGGCAATTTTTTTAGCAGCTCTTTAGATTTTACACAAACCTCCGACGCGCTCATCAAATCGGCGAGTGCGTCTAATCGATCGTTAATAATGGCGCAATTGCAGGAGGGCGAACAGATCCACAAACGCAAAAGACGCTTTCCTAAAATTTAAAAGGTTTGCATTTCCTCATGGTTAAAATTCGGTATTAAAGGTTCCGAGAAAGCTGCAGTTAATAAAAGGCTTTATTAGCAAAAGCTCAAAAGTTAAAAGAAAACTAGACACGAGACAGCAGGTCTGTGTGCACCGAGACCAATTTTCAAAATGGGAGAGTGCACGCCAAGACAAAGGAAAGAAAATATGTAAAGGTCGGATTCCATTGCATAATCCACATTCCCACATTCTCAGAAATGACCTTGGAGGTCATACACGATTGGATGATCTTAGCGGTCCCGCCAAAAATTCCCGCCAACAAAAATAAACGCAAAACAAATATTTAAAAATGCATTTACCAGCGAGGGTGCAACAACGATCCAACGTCCCTAAAAGAGTGCCTTCGAGCGTACCACGACAACTGTTTTTAAGAATATCCAGGTTTTTTAAGGTTATGCTGTCTAGAATCTAAAAAAAAAAAAAATTTTACTGCTCGAGAATCCGGATAATTTACAGTAATTCGAGCGTTGATTCAGCTTACCATGTGCTTCTTTCCTCTGAAATAATCTTGATTCGCGGCCGTTGTTTTCCGTTCGGCAGACGTAACATCGATAGGAACGTAAACCGAAAAATTCTTCATGGTCAGCAATTCGGTTTCCAGAAAACAGTCTTTCAGATACCTGAAAAGAAACTGGGATAATTGAACGAGATGTCTGAGAAAGACTCGATGGTAGAAGACAGTTACAAACCATGTGCAAGCGCCCAGAGATTTTATCGCCAGTTTCCAGCCTTCTTTGGCGGTCAAACCCAGAGAATCCGCTAAAAAATATAAGTAAGACCTCGCATTGCCAGATCTAGCCTTCGATACAAGAAGTCATTACAAAAATTACGAACCGTCGTCGAGCATGTCTTTCAGCGTTGCCGGCCACTCCGTCCCTCCGTTTTTCTCCTCGTTTTCAAAGTACTTTTCTTCGACGAGAAATCTCAACGTCTTCTCTGCGCTCCAATACTCCGAGTTGGGAACCAACGGATCGATCAACGCATTGTTCAGCGAATTCTTCAGAATCTGCAGACTTTTGGCGGACAAAGTGCCACGCTCGTACAGCACCTGAGAGGAAAAAAAAGTGTACGTGAGCGCTCTGCAACGCAACAACTACCGCAAATTGCAAAACTTACCTGCACGGGAACGTAATGAGCGATCAACGTTTGCAGCCTAGAGCTGTGTCTGTCATCGTGAAACTGGCCGAGCTGTCATTCAAACAATTTCAAAAATTAGCGAGCAAACTTTGGCGCAAAAATAGTTCGCACAAACAGCGATATTTACGTGGAATTTCCCGATCGAGGTATCGATGAAGCAGACTCCGTAATCGCTCTCGTTGCCCGATGCAGATTCGTAGGACTAAACGAAACGGAGGAAACCAAGAATAAAAATCTATTCGATCAGCACAGCAGATTTTTTTTTAAAAAAAACTCTGCATTACCTTCTCCGTGATCGCCAGAAGATAAGCGGCGTCTGCCTCGCTGTTTTGGCTGTCCAAACAGCCGTAACACCTCGTCCCTTTTGTCGTGATTTGACAGATTTCACGTTTCACTACGCGATCGAATTTCGTAGGACGACTCGCTAACAAAAAAATAAAACGAGGGGAAAATTTTAACTTTATTTTAGAAGAACTTTATCAAAAAGATTTATGAAAACCTTACTTTTCTTGCATCTCTCTTCCATCATCGCCGGCGTTTCTGTTTGTTCGACTCTGGCCACCTTGTAGCCCTTTTCCACGAGAGAAGCCGAATAGCGACCGTAAGCAATTTCCGGAAAACCAGAATGGGCAAATTCCCCCTAAACATAAAACCATTGAATGACAAACGTAAGAAAATGCCGAAAAATAAATCTGGCTCGACTTACCTTCATGAAAATGAGATTTAGTTCGTTGACGCCTACGACCGCATCCATGTGGTACAGCTCGTAAAATTTTCCCACCTAAGAAACATAATAAACGCTTTTAATCTTCGGTCTGGACGCTTAAAAAATCGACACTTTTTGTAAGGAGAGACTCACTTTGAAGAAGAGTATGACATCGAAATGCTGAGTTTTCAATTCCCACCATTGTTTCATTGCCTAAAATACGAGCGCATTCAAATTCATCATGAAAAATCATGGTTTTTTAGGTGCCAAGAGATTAAAATTTCAACTACTTTTAGCGAGTTACCGGCGAGAAATTTTTCTTCGCCGAATCTGGGACGTGCAAAGTTTTCGGATCGTATTCCGGATGAGATTTCGGTCTCATTTTTGCATCCCTATAAATACATAACAGATCGGAAAAAGATCAAACGGGGATTATCGAGCAGGAACTCAAGACTGACAGAAATTATCCTCACCTAATTTTATCGTCTTTCAAAAAATCGTAAGTCAAATGAGCCCACGTTTTGCCTCCTTCTCCGCCGGGACTTTCATCCGCAACAGATTTGCTCTGTAAGATAAAATTACAATTTCCTTGATTTTGATTACAGAACGAACCTCTGAATCTGGTAAAACGTCATGTCAAATTAACTCACCGGGGTTGGGATAAACGACGACAGCTTCGCTTTCGTCTTTTCCATATCTCTCGTGGGAGTATTTTCGAGCGACGACAGAGGAGCGATGCTTCGGTTCACAACTTTAGGCTCGTTTTTCTTTTTCGCGGGCTTCTTATTTTTCTGCAAAAATCCCAAAAACGTTCGACTCGCTTTCTACCAAAACAGTTTCTTGCAACGCTCGGAAACGAGGACATACCTTCACCGGACTTTCCGCAATCGATTCCGGCTCGGAAACGATGGCGTCTTCCTCCTCTCCAACTTCCGATGCCGAACCGTCGCTTTCCTCCGTGTTTTCGTCCGGTTTGTACTCGTCTTCGGAACCGTCGCTGTTCGTAGGAAGGACAACGATGCGCCTCTTCTTCTTCGCACTTCCCAAATGCTGGTTTTTATCCTTTCGCTAGCAATAAATAAATCAAAAACATTAAAAAAAAATACTGGAATTTATGCATCTTTTCGAATAATTCACGATACGTACTTTCGAGACTTTCGGCGGTTTTCCTTCGTCTTCATCATCTGAAAACAACAAATTTTAAGCAAGTATAACTTTCAGCAAGCGAGCAATTTGAATTATTAGTATTATATTCATTTTTTAAAAACCGACCCGTATCTTTCAATTCATCCAAAGCATAGCTTTCATCTAAATCGCCTCCATCCGAGGATGTAAACACGATCAATGTTTGTCGTTCGCTCGAAGAAAGCTTCGAAGCTTTTATCGCTTCCGCGACGGCTTTCTTTAATTTCGCATCCGACTTCAGCGCATTTTCTGGATCGTCATCGGAAAAGATCTTTATAAACCTGTAAAACAATCCGAACGACGAAGCTGAAAGCGTGTCGAAAGCGCAAATGTTTTCGCATCAACATGAAGACATCGCACAGATTACTTTATTCAATTTTCTTACTTTTCGCTGATCCATGAGCGAGAAGGAGGATCGTCGAAGAACTGTACGTGAATCTCGGAGTTCTTGGCGCTTGTTTTCCGCGAGTGAACTTTTTCTACGGGATCCGCGCAGACCAAGCTGGGCCACCAAGGATAACCATCTAATTTAGCCCAAACGATGTCGTAGATTTCATGAACCTTGGAATCTAGAAACAGAGATACAGTAAATGGTAACATGAGAGTTTGATTTTATTGAACCAGATCTTGTTTGCCGACTGTAGGGTAGGCTATACTAGCTGAGTTGAGTACTGAATTAATAGGCCGACATTTAACGATCAATTGAATTCGTCCAAAAGTCCAAAAGTATTGTTATAATTTTTTTTCAAGACTTAATCGCCACTAATAACGTCTAATATCATCAAAACTCATTTAAATTTCCATGTAATATGCTCAAGTCTAATTTTGGATCGTACGTAGTCATACTTTGCGCCACGTGACATCGCTTTTCTTATTGTCATTCATAGCATACGCTCGCAAAAGCATATTAAACAATTCAGTATGTAAAACAAAAATCATTAATTACAGCTTTTATTAAAAGGAGGAATAAATTGATTAATACCAGATACAGTTTTGAGCTTCTTCTTGGCATTTTCTGTTTCAGCCAAAGGAGAAGGTTGCTGCTGCTGCAGCTGTTTCTTCGCTTTCTCGTTCGAATGAGCGGCTGGCGAAGCGCTCGTTGACTTCGGCGAGAAGTAGGCGAACAACGTGTTCTTCTTAGACATTGTTTATTTCAAGAAAACTAAAAATTAAACTTAATTTCGGGTGAAAAATCAAACGACAATAAGCAATAAAAATTGCGAGTTAGCAGACCGCCATCTTGTTTTAGCGCCAAATAAATTTTACGGAGTCTTGTTGGAGTCACTCGATAATAACAACTACAGGGTGGGTCAAAAGTATCTACTCGGGATTTTACAGGGTGCAAGGTGGATACAGACTGGTGTGATCACCAGCCCTCAAAAGTTGTTAGCAAAACGTGTTCTTTCCGTAGATGGCGCTCGCATCAAATGATGTCTATGGATCAATGATATCATTGGGTGCGAGCGCCATCTACGGGTGGAACACGTTTTTGCTAGCAACTCGTTCTATGCCAGGAGGTGTAGCTGGTGATCACACCATACTATATCCACATTGCCCGTTCGGTAAGATAGAATCTTGACAGAAGTTTCTGTTTGACAAAGCGAGATTCTCGTCTTTAAAAAAGGCGGGTTTTTTAAAAAAATTCATTAGTTTCAATTCAAAAAATATTATACAAATTAATAGCAATATTAATAATAATATTTAACAACAATTAAAATTCTTGAAATTCCTCTGTGGTGTCACTATGGTCAAAGGTTAGTTTCTAGAATGATACAAAATTCAAGATCGTTATCTGGAATGCTACTGACAAGGTCGAAGGTCAGTTTAATCACCAGCACAAAAACTGACACTATGGATTCTTCCAAGGTCAATTAAGTTCACGTGCCTTTGTTGGTGGTCCTGGAAATAAGACAAAAGGGCCTTAATTATTTGCAAAGGATCCTTTTGATGTTCTGCTTTTTATTCATCTGAAAACATTGTATAAAAAACGAAAGACACGAAGGCTGTTGTTAGTCTGGCCCTTTGACATTGCCAAATGTGGATGTCAAAGGGCACGCAAGCCCCTCCACCACGCCAA